>CM036570.1:12449950-12548108 GCA_020745775.1 Theristicus caerulescens
CTCCCCATTACTCCCCCACTGCCCCCCATTCCACTCCCCATTGCCCCCCTTCACCCCCCCATTGCACCCCACTGCCCCCCTTTGCCCCCATTGCCCCCCATTGCAGTCCCCATTGCCCCCATTGCCCCCCTTCACCCCCATCACACCCCATTGCCCCCCACTGCTCACCCCATTGCCTCCCCTTTGTCCCCCCATTCCCCCATTACACCCCACGTTGCTCCCGCCATTACCCCCCCCATTGCACCCCACTGCCCCCCTTTGCCCCCCATTGCCCCTCCATTGCCCCCCATTGCTCACCCCATTGCCTCCCCATTGCACCCATTGCCCCCCTTCACCCCCCATTGCCCCCCATTTCCCCCATTACACCCCCCATTGCTCCCCCTGTTACCCCCCATTGCCCCCCATTGTACCCCCATTCCACTTCCCATTACTCCCCCCTTTGTCTCCCCATTTCCCCCATTGCACACCCCATTTCCCCCCGTTTCCCCCACTGCACACCCCATTTCCCCTCCATTTCCCCCCATTTCCCCATTCCACACCCCACTTCCCCCCATTTCCCCCCTTCCCCCCATTTCCCCCATTCCACACCCCATTTCCCCCCCATTCCCCCCCCATTCCCCCATTCCACACCCCATTTCCCCCCCATTCCCTCCCATTTCCCCCATTCCACACCCCAATTCCCCCCATTTCCCCCATTGCACACCCCATTTCCCCTCCATTTCCCCCATTCCACACCACATTTCCCCCCCATTCCCCCCATTCCACACCTCATTTCCCCCCATTCCCCCCATTTCCCCCATTCCACACCCCATTTCCCCCCCATTCCCCCCATTTCCCCCCATTCCCCCCCATTCCCCGCCCCGTCCCGCTCTCCCAGCCCGCCCTGCCAATCATCCCCGGGGGGAGGCGTGGCCCCGCCAGGCCCCGCCCCATCCCCCTCGCCCTGCGCACTGCGCCTGCGCGCTGCCGCGGCGGGAAGAGGCGATGGCGGGGGGCGAAACCCCCAGGCAGGGCCGCGACCCCCGGGACACGGGTGGCGTGGGGCAGGGACGGGCTTTGCCAGGCTGGGTCGCGTCACGGGGGGAGGTAGATTTTGCCCCACGGCAGGCCCCAGCCCCACGGCGGGGCTTTTGCCCCGCCGTGGGGCTGGGGCCTACCGTGGGGCTGGGGCCTGCTGTGGAGTTGGGCCCTGCTGTGGGGCTGAGGCCTTGCCCTGAGGCTCCCCCACCCTTCCCCTGCCACAGGGCGATGGCGTCCCTCCACACACCCCTCCACGGGTGCCCTACCTGAGCGCGGGGCTCCTCGAAGGGCTGGCAGAGCCAGGCAGGGTTGAAACTCCTGCCCTTGGGGGTAAACCCTCCTGCTTGCTGCCGGACGGTGGCTTCGGGATGCCCGTGTCCCGGCTGCGGCCGCCCCGCTCCGTCCTGGCGTGGCTGTTGTCCCCTCCGCCGCCCGAGGAAGGGCCGGCTGCGCGGGGGCGGCGGGGGGTGCCGGGGCTGGGGGCGCGGGGCGCTGGGGAGAAGTTGCCGGGGGATGGTTTTTGCGGGGAGAAGCCCAGAGCGCGGGGCTGGGGCAGGCGGTGAGCTGGAAACGGAGACACCGGGGGGTCAGTGGGGGCCACCCCTCGCCACCCCCTGACCCCTTCGCATCACGCTTTTCCAGCCAGGGCTTCCCAGGCTGTGGGTTAATCCCCTTGGGAATTAATTTGGCGAAAACCCCACCTTTTCTCACCCAGCCTTTTTCCCCGTTTCAGCCGGATCAGTGCCCCGAGCAGCCCAGCCCTGGGGAAAGGAGCCCCAGGGAGAGCCAGGAGCGGTGCAAGGTGGTGAGGTGGGGTGGCACCGGCCGTGGCGGGGCTCCCGGCGTCCCCGGGGGCACTCACCGAGGGAGGAGCAGCGGCACGGGTCGTGCTTGTCCAGGTAATGTTCCAGTGTGTCCCAGCCGCCGCCGACGCGCACCATCACGTGGCTCCTCAGCACCTGCGGACAGCCCGTCACCCTGCCTGCCCTGCCTGCTCCCTGGGACGTGGCCAAAGAGGGGGGCAACGGCCCCCCAGGCCCCCGATGCAAGGCAGCTCGTGGGCAATAAATTCAGCTCAGGGCCCACCCCACCACGGGGGCCCTCAGGACGGGTCCCCACCGCGCCGAGGAGGAGGAGGGTGGGGGGTCCCGGCGGGGGGCGGGGGGAGGATGGGGTGAGAGGCGCGGCGGCGGCGGCGGCGGCTCTTACTCGGACGAAGATGAGGGTGCTGGAGTCGCCTACTTTGTATTTACCCTCGGAGACCTTGACCATGGGGAACTGGGAGGGGCAGGAGCAGCAGCCCAGGATCTCCCGCACCTGCAGGCAGAGAGGGGAGAGGTCGGTGGGGCGCGGAGCCCCAGCTCTAGGGCCAGCCCCTATAGATAGGTGCATGCGGAGGGGCTGTATAGACCCCACGGAGAGGGGGGAGCCGGCTTGGGCCCGGCCCGGCAGCTCCTCTGCTGCCCGTGCTTGCCCTCGCAGGAGCGGGCAGGCCTGCAGGCAGCGCGCTGCCTGTACCTGCCGGGAAGCAGCTGAGTGGGTTTGTGCGGGAGCCCGAGCCGGCTGCTCCCACCGCAGCCCCAGGCGGTGGGGAGCACCCACAGCACCCACACACTGTGGGAGAGGGGCCCGGGGGGGCTTCCCACGACCGGCCACCCCTGAGCAGGCTGAGAACGGGCACAATTGCTTCATCTGCTGCCAGCCCCGCTCCCTGGAGCCCACTGGCTCCGGGACCCCTGGGTGTGGGGAGCTCAGCGCCGCCCCGAAACTGGGAAGGAGGAGGAAACCCCCCCAATCCCCAAACCACGGAGGCTTTGCCCCCCCAAGCACCCCGCTATGGGGCAGGGGCCTCCAGCGCCCCGCTGCCCCCACATCCTCCCACAGAAAAGGGTTAAAGCCCCACTTTTTTTGCCTCCCCCCCCCCAACTTTAACATCTAGCACCGATAAAAAGGCAAAGGGAGGATTTGGGGGGGACGACCCCCCATCGCTGTGGGGCTGCCGGACAGCGCTGCCTGCCCGGCTGCCTGCCTGCCAGCTGCCTGCCCTGCCCGCGGCTGACGTCAGGGATTAGGCAGGGAGCCACGGGGGAACATGGGGACACAGCCGCATCCTGCCCTGGCCGGGGGTGGGGGGACGACACAGCACCAGCTCCCTCACCCCTAAATTTGGGTGGTTTTTTTTATAATTCCTCTTTTTTTCTATTTTTGCAGCTCTGCCCATTGCAGGGCTCCAGCCGGGGCAGGATCCGGCCACTCCAGTTCCCATCCGGGGCAGCAGCCGGGTGGCAAGGTCAGCCCCAACCGGGGAAACTGAGGCACGGGGGGGGTCCTGACCCTGCTGCCATCCGGGGGGGACACACATGGGGACCAGCCGGGCCGGATCCGGCACCGTCAGGCTCCTCCCCGGCTCCAGCGCTGCCCATAAAAGCTGATGGCGAGGAATTACGCAGCCCGGAAAAATGCAGCCGGGGTTGGCAGCGCCCGGCCAGGGGGGCTGGGGGGGTTTGGGGGGGCAGCAGCGAGGGGAGGCCCCCCCTTTGCAGCGGCGCTGGGTGGGTGGGGGGTGCGGGATGCTCCCCCCCGCCCCGAGCATGGCGGCTGCGGGACTTGATGAGGAATCGGGAGTTTCAATTAAAAAACGGCTTTGAGCTTAGGGAGTCAGGGGAGGGCAGCCCCCCCTGTCCCCCCCCGCGTCCCATCGTCCCCTCCCTGTCCCCGTCTTAATCTGCTGCCGCGCGCGCGGGCCGGATCCTGCACCCAGCCCAGCTTTAATCCCTCCTGAGCCTCCCGGCCCTGGGAGGAGGGGGGGTCCCTGCACCCCTCCCCTTCCCGACCCCCTGAATCGTGGCTGTGAGCAGCCGGGATGTCCCCACATCCGTCTGTCTGTCCCTGGGGAGGAGGAGGGCTGGATCCGGGCAGGAGCAGGTTCCTGGGGTGGGGACCGCTGTGTCGTCCCCCCCCCCCCGCCGCTGCGGGGAGGAAGTGGCAGGGGTGGAGGTGCCACCCGTGTCCCCCCTGTGATTATGGCCACGGCCACCAAAATAACCCGTCCTGATGCCAGGAGGCTCCAGAGGGCACAGGGGGGCCTGGGCGGGCGGCTGAGGACCTCCCACGGCCACCGAGAGCCTGGGTGGGGACAGCCCACGGGCTGCAGCCAGCCCAATTGGGCAGGCAGAGGGGACCTCCCATGGGCCACAGAGCCCAGTGGAACCTCTCATGGACCATAAAGCACCCCAGAGGACCTCCCATGGGCCATAGAGGCAGACGGGACCTCCTGTGGGCCACGGGACTTCCTATGGGCTACAGCACCCTGTTGGGTAGACAGAGAGGACCTCCTATGGACCATAGAGGCAGGTGGGACCTCCCATGGACCATAGAGCACCGCATTGGGTGGACAGAGAGGACCTCCCATGGGCCACAGAGGCAGGTGGGACCTCCCATGGACCATAGAGCACCGCATTGGGTGGACAGAGAGGACCTCCCATGGGACATAGGGCACCCTGCTGGGCAGACAGGGAGGACTTCCTGGGGACCACAGAGCAGCCCGTCGGGTTGGGGGAGCGCATCTCACCAGCTCGTCCAGGTTCTTCAGGTCGCAGAGGGCGATGGGCCGGGCCCTGCCGGGGTAGGCGGGCGCCTGCGGGTCCCGGCTCTCCTGGCGCGTGCCCAGCGTGCCGTAGGCCATTTGGTCCCTCATTTCCTCCTCGATCTCCTCCTCCATCTGGATGAGCATGGGGGCCAGCATGCCAAACTTGGAGCCCCTCCTGGCTACCTCCAACAAGCAGAGGACAAAGTTCTTCTCGTTCTTCTTCAGCACCAAGTCGTTGGTCTCGAACATGAGGACGTCCTGGATGCCGAGGTCCTGCCGGCACCACTGGATGAAGTTGGAGACGTTATCCCGGGCGATGAAGGAACCGGGCACCACGTTCTTGCCTTGGAAGACGACCTCGTTCTGAGGGACGCGCATATGGGCGGCCACCTCGGGGTGCCGCTGCTGGAAGTCCAGGGCGATGCGGTTGACGTTGTTGGCGTGTCGGCAGAGGTGACAGCCCGTCTCCAGGCTCTCCAGGAAGGTGTCCACCTGGATGTCCAGGTCGTAGAGGGTGTTGAACCACTCGGCCAGGTCCTCCTTCATGGCCTCCAGGTACTCCTCGCTGGAGCGGAAGGGGCGGATGCTCTTGGAGGCGGCCGACTGGATGTGGCTGGGGTCGGCCATGGCGAGCTGCCGGCCTGGGGGGCAACGGGTGCCATTAGAGGGAGGCAACACCCCCAGCCCCCCCCAGCCCCCACCGGTGGCTCCTCCCCAAGGAGAATTTGGCCGCCTGGTGTCCCCCCCCCGCCCCCGGTGACACCCCTGTGCCTCAGTTTCCCCCACCCGCGGGCGGGGGGGGGTCACCACCGCCATCTCCAGAGCCTGCCTGTCCCCTGCCCCCCCTCCCGGGTTACTGAGTCACTCGTCACTGATCCCCCCCACCCCAAAAGCTGCCCAGTCATGGTGGGTGTCACCGTGGGAGGAGGTGACACCCCGAGGGACCGCGGTGCCGGTGGCAAGGAGACCCCCCGCTATGGCTACCAGCCCCCCGGGGGGGGGCACTGGCCCCCGCGCTCAGCCATGGCGGCGGGGGGGGGCTGCACCCAGGGGGGTGACCCCCACCGTGCTGGGGGGGGCCCCAGGGACCCCCCCCCCCACGCCCCAGCCCCACACCCTGGGGGTCCCTGCTGGGGGGGGTGTCTATACCGGGGGTCCCCCCTTCCCTTGGGGGGGGGGGGGGTGTCTGTCTGTCCGTCTGCTGGGGGAGGGGGTTAGCACCTGCGAGGCAGATGCCGACTTGTGCGGGGGAGGAGGAGGGGGGGGACACGGGTGGGGACAGGCGGGGGGGGGGGGGACACAGGGACAGGGACCCCCCCGCCCCCCGGGCCCGCACTCACCGCCGGTTCCGCGCTCCGCTACCGCCGGGCCGGGCCGCGCCGCCCGCCCGCTCCCCGCTCCGGGCCGGGCCACGGCTCTGAGCCCCGGGGGGGCCCCGCCGCTGCCGCCGCCGCCGCCGCCGCAGCCCCCGCCGCCATCCGCCGCCGGGAGCGGGGGCACCGGGAAGGGGAGCGGGGGCACCGGGAAGGGGAGCGGGGAGCGCCCGCAGCCGCCGCCGCGCCCGGGCCGGGAAGTTGGAGGCGGCCCAGAAAGGGCCGGGACGGGAGCGGCGGGCGGGGCCGGGCCCACACGCGGGACACGGACACGGCGGGGGGGCGGACAGACGGACACACGTACAGCGACACCCCCCGGGGTGATGTGACACGGGGGGGGGGGGGGGGCGAACCGGTTGGAGCCGCCCCCCCCCCCCCGCAGCCAGCTTGGGGGGGGGGGGGCGCAGGATCGGGCCCTTCCCCAGCTCCCCGGTGGAGATGGGGAAACTGAGGCACGGGGGGTGGGGGGCACAGAGGGGGCTCGGGGCTGCGGGAGGGCCGGATCCTCAAGGTTCCCCCCCACCCCACGCCGGGAGCGATGCTCTGAAGAGAGGCCAGAATTGGTACGGTTATAAACATCGGGAATTTTTATTTTTAAAAAAAAAAAAGAAAAAAGAAACCGTCACAAAACCATTAACATCGTTACAGTTCGTCGCCGCACAGCATGCTCACGACAGGGGGGGCGCGGGTTTAGGCGTCGTTAAACAACCGGTTTTAAAAGGGGGGGGGGGGCAAAAAAAAAAAATACTCGGCACGCTACCGTTGAACTTGGTTTTAATGTTTCTCCACAACCGGTGAAAAATACTAAAGTACAGACAAGGAATAATCATAATGTTGTGGCCAACATTATAAATATGGAATTATAAATTTAAAACATTTTTCTGGTTTAAAAAATAAATCTGGTAGTAAATGCAGCTCTGCGGGGTCCGTCTCTAGTAGGGCCGGTCTCGGCGCTCCTGGCGGTGCTCGCCCCTGCGAGGGGAGGGAGAGGCCGGGTCAGTCACCGCCCCCAGGCTCCCGCCCTCGCCTCACCAGCCGCTCGCCCCAACACCCAAACCCGACCTGGGAAGGAGCGGGGCCCCCCCCCTTCCCCGGTGAGCGGGTGCCCCCCCGCCCGCTCTCCCTACGTACTTGTCCATCTTTCCCGGGCCTCCGCGCCGGCCGCCTCTGCCTCCGCCGCCCATCTGTTCCATCAGGGGGCCCGGGGGGCCCCCGGGGCCGCCGCCGCCTCCTCGCCGGCCGCCTCCTCCGTAGCCCCCTCGATCCATACCCCGGCCTCCTCTGAATCCACCTCTGTCGCCACCGCGGCCACCTCTGAACATGCCACCGGGTCCCCCACGGTCCATGAGGCCTCCTCCTCGCCCACCTCTCATCCCCCCGGGGCCGCCTCTACCGCGGTCTCCGCCTGGGAGAGAGGAGAAGACTCTCAGAGCGCTCCGAGGGGAGAGCCAGTCCGCTCCAGACGCTCCGAGGGGAGAGGCAGCCCGCTCCCAACGCTCCGAGAGGAGAGGCAGCCCGCTCCGGACGCTCCGAGGGGAGAGCCAGTCCGCTCCGGACGCTCCGAGGGGAGAGGCAGCCCGCTCCCAACGCTCCGAAGGGAGAGCCAGCCCGCTCCCAACGCTCCGAAGGGAGAGCCAGCCCGCTCCGGACGCTCCTCCGGCCCATCACACCCTTCCCCCATGAACCCAGCACATCCAGCTCCGGCACCAAAAACGGGAGAAGGTCCGGGAGCAGGCTGGGAAGCCCGAGGGCTGCAGGGGAGCGTGGCAGCAAGCACAGGAGAGCCCGGGGCTCGTTACGGCACTGCCTAACGAGGTGAAAGCTGTGCTTTGGGGCACCAGTGCTGAAGGCAGCCCCGGGGAAGAGCCTCGGCAGTTGGAGAAGAGCTGGAAAGCGCAGGAGGAAGAGGAGAGAGCGGGCCCGGCTGCCGTTTCGCAGCTCCGGGAGGGACGGAGCCCCAGTAGCTGGAAAAGAGCCGCTCCCCGCACAGCCGGGCGCCGCCAGCCCCGCCGCCACCTCCACCACCCACGTACCTGGAGGGGGGAACGGCGGGGGAAGGAACCCTTCTGGTTTCGGAGCCTTGCACTGGTTGCACTCCGTTCTCCAGGCGAAATTCTGGTTTCCACATCCCCTGGGTTAAAAACGGCAGTTAGGGAAGGCCGGGGAGCCATTCCTGGCTGAAGAACAGCGGGAAGCGCCGCCGGCCGTTAACGGGAGAGCACAAGGAGCGGAGACGCAAAAGCTGGTCAGCGGGACCTGGAGGAAGCCAGCCGGGCTACTGGTCCAGCGGCAGCGACACCAGCCCTCCCTCCCTGCTCCCGCCGGGAGAAAGGAACCTCCTCGGAAGGCCCAGCGAGTGGTTTCAGGGAAGGCCTATTTATCCCGGCCAGCGCCTCGGACAAAAGGGCCCCCCTGGCGCTCCGAGAGGGCTGCTGTCACCAGGCAGGATTGACCGCAGAGGTGCCGGGCTCACGCGGAGCCGCTGCGACGCGCGGGATACTCACGGATTGGGACACTGCCAGTCGCCGGCTCGGTGCTGGACGCTGCCGCCGGAGGCGTTTCCCCTGGATCCCCGCGGTCCTCTCGAGGAGAAGCCACCCCTGTCTCCACCTCTGCCTCCCATCCGCCCCATGGGGCCGCTCGGGCCGCCAGGCCCCCCCGGGCCACCGGGTCCCCCCGGACCTGCAAGGAAGGCTCCGTTAATCCCAGGAGGCCACGGCTGGAGGATGGGGCGCGGAGGGTGGACGGACAGACGGACGTTACCTCCGCGGAGAGGGGGAGGCATTCCCCGCTGCTCACGTGGGGGCATCCCGCCTCGCATGCTGTTCATCGGGCCCTTCTTCCGCGCGAGGCTGACTTTGAGCTTGCTGCCCTGGAAATCCTTCCCTGCGGAGCGGTAACGAGAGCGTCACTTTGGGCTGCGAGTGTCCGCCGCTCGCCGGACCCTGCTATCGCACCCATCTTCCCGCAGGGGACACAACTGCACCGAGTCGTTAATCACAGGGAAAACGTTACCTGTCCAAGGGCAAAATTCCACCCGTGGGACGGAGGGAAACTCCCGCCACGGGAGGTAGCAGGCGACAGAAGCCCGGGCAGCTGAGGACAACCACAACCCAAGCACCAGGCTTACTGGTTCCAGTTCAAACCAGGAACCTCTTATAGCTGGACCACCTAGAGCCAGCCTTAAACGACTATGATCCTCCCCGCGCCGAGGACGGGAACGCCGACTTCGGCCGGACGAGAATTTAGTTCTGAAATGGAGACCGAAGCGGTTCCGCCCCACAACGCACCCCGCGGACTCACCATCAAACCACTCGACAGCTGTTTTGGCAGTAGACGGGTCATCGTAAGATACCGTGGCATCTCCTTTCGGTTTGCCGGTTTCTTTGTCGATGTAGAGGTTTATCATAGGCTGCCCAGTCCTCTTGTTCATCTAGCAGGACAGTAAAGCATCACCTCGACTCACATCTCCCCCTAAGCTGAGCGAGGATTTATTCTTCTCCGTTCTGCTTTGGACTTGAGACAACCGAGCCTCATTTCGGCGACTCCGTGGCAGAAGAAAGGGCCCCTCTGGCTTACCACGGGTGGGAGCTGCTGCTTGGAGAACCCACCAAAGGGACCGGCCCAGAGCAGCGCTGCCCGGCCCGAAAGGCGTCACCCGTGCACACCGGGCAGCGCAAGAACCGAGCTGCGGCCTCCCCCTCCGCCCTGACCCCTCACGCTGCCACACGTCCCGCCAGCGGCGGATCCACAGAGGCACGCGTCCTCCGCGGCTGGAAGCGCCGGCGCTTCCGCAAGTCTAATCACGCCGTTGAGGGACAAATCATAGATTCACAGAATGCTTTGGGATGGAAGGGACCTTTAAAGCCCACCCAGTCCATCCCCCTGCAATGGGCAGGGACATCTCCAACCAGATCAGGTTGCTCAGAGCCCCATCCAGCCTGGCCTTGGATGTTTCCAAGGATGGGGCATCTCCCACCTCTCTGGGCAACCCCTGCCAGTGTTTCACCACCCTCGTCGTGAAAAATTTCTTCCTTATATCCAGTCTGAATCTCCCCTCTTGTAGTTTAAAACCATCACCCCTTCTCCTATTGCTATTGGCCCTGCTAAAAAGTCTGTCCTCATCTTTCTTATAAGCCCCCTTTAAGCACTGAAAGGCTGCAATAAGGTCTCCCCGCAGCCTTCTCTTCTCCAGGCTGAACACCCCCAGCTCTCTCAGCCTTTCCCCATAGCAGAGGTGCTCCATCCCTCTGATCATTTCTGTGGCCTCCTCTGGCCCCGCTCCAACAGGTCCCTGTCCTTCCCGTGCTGAGGATCCCAGAGCTGGACGCAGGGCTCCAGGTGGGCTCTCCCCAGAGCGGAGCAGAGGGGCAGAATCCCCTCCCTCGCCCCGCTGGCCACGCTTCTTTGAATGCAGCCCAGAATACAGGTGGCTTTCTGGGCTGGGAGAGCACATTGCCGGGTCATGTCCAGCTTTTCATCCCCCAGCACCCCCAAGTCCTTCTCCTCAGGGCTGCTCTCCATCCCTTCACCCCAGCCTGTGCTGATACCGGGGATTGCCCCGACCCAGGTGCAGGACCCTGCGCTTAATCCCGCAGAGGTTCTTTGGGAAAGCTCGAGCTACAGCTCAGCGCCAGGCTGTGGTCATCCTCCTGCCCCACCAGGCAGAGACCTGCCGGCCGCTGGAAACGAAGGGCAAAGCGGAGACGAGCGATGCGCAGGCAGGGAGGAGGCGGCCAATCCCTTTCCCCCAGCAGCTGGAGGCCGACCTGCGCACGCGTCTTCCCTCTCACCTTGACAACACCGCACTGTTTGAAGAAGTCTGCCAGATCCTCCAGGGTCACATTGTCATTGAGTCCCTGCACATAAACCGAACTGTTGTCCGAGTCCTCGTCTGGGTCCATAGGTGGGCCTAGGAGATAATTCACGGCGTCATCACAGGGAGAGGAAAGGCAGCGATACAACATAATGGACTACTTTTCATCACCTCATCCCCTCGGCCAGCTGCGGCTTCGCTCTCAATGAGGGTATTTACGAAGCGACCCGAAAACCCAGGCGCGGAGAGGGGCGAGGCTCCACCGCCGCCTCCACGCAGGCGGGCATCGCCGGCCGCTCGGCTGCTCCTCCTGCCGCAGCCACCCACACCCCGCCAGCGCGAGGAGAACCGGGCGGCTCAGCCGCTTGGTTACGACGGGAGACGTCCCAGACAAGACGCGAGGAAGACCTTCGCGTCCTTCGGGCTCCCGCACGTGGATGTCCAACCCCCCCCCTCGCTGCGCTAACCCCCCCCCTTTCCGCAGCAACGTGCCGATCCTGGAAGGCTGACGCATAACTTCCAGACGCGCCCGTGCAACAGGAAGGAAAAAGCTGCACGGCGACGAGGCAGGGGCAGCACAAGAGGCGGCTACCGGACCAGCACGTACAAAGCCACCCGAAAAGGGCTTTCTGCTGAACCAAGCAGCCGCAGAGCAGCTCCCCCAAAAGCCCCCCGAGCTCCTGCGGAGAAGGGGAAGCGTCTCACAAATGCGTGCGGTTTTTCACCAGGCTGGCTGTTCTGATGAATCGGGAGTCAAGAAATAAATGAAACGGCCAAAAAGAGACTGCAAATCACAGAATCGTTAAGGTTGGAAAAGACCCTTAAGATCATCGAGTCCAACCGTTAACCTACCACTGCCAAGGCCACCACTAACCCACGTCCCTCAGCACCACATCTCCCCGGCTTTTAAATCCCCCCAGGGATGGGGACTCAGCCCCTGCCCTGGGCAGCCTGTGCCAGGCCCTGACAGCCCTTTCCATGAAGAAGTTTTTCCCAATATCCAACCTAACCCTGCCCTGGCGCAGCTTGAGGCCGTTCCCTCTCGTCCCATCGCTTGTTCCTGGGGAGAAGAGACCGACCCCCCCCGGCTCCAGCCTCCTTTCAGGCAGTTGCAGAGAGCGATGAGGGCTCCCCTCAGCCTCCTCTTCTCCAGGCTGAGCACCCCCAGCTCCCTGGGGTTGGCAGAGCATCCTCGTGCTCCTACCGAAGGGAGCATCGTCTCCCGCAGCTGCAGCCCTCGTCCCGAGCACAGGAGTCTCAATTTCACGAGCTCGGGAGAGAGTCCCAGCAGTTATCGGCAATTACCTAAATCGAGGTCCGGTCCTTCTTCCATGTGGCCTGCCAGTCGGGAAAGAATCATAAGAAGCGGTGTTAGTGCACGCCTTGCAGGCTGAAGAACCGACACACACAATACTATCTACTTATAACCACCGTTCGATGGCGCTGGTTAAACTCAAATTGACCTGCATTGCACAAACAGCAGCAATGCACCTTTTACTTGGTGATCGGTTTGCTATTTTTAGCAGCCTTTCAAACCATTAACCACTATTACACTTTTTTTTTTTTTAATGCTTTACCAGGCCAATCAAGTTTTACGTTCATTAAGAAAAAGTTACTTTACAAAAAATTTATTAAATCCAAACCATTTATTTTCCCCAAATTACAGAAGTGGTTGCTCAATTCTTCCAAGTTACCCTGTGTCCTGTAACCGCATACCCCTAGGCATCGCCGGCAGTACCCATTACAGTCTTGTTGCATATGTCATTTTAACCACTTAAACTAATAAAAATTACACTTTGTTCTAAAAACTGACTGCAATTTTTTTTTTTTTTTTAACACTATCCATTGTAATGCTCAAAAACTTACCACCAGGCTTATTGAAGCCACCTCGCTCTCCAGCGCTGCTGGGGGGATAAACGAAGAAATGAAGGCCTTTCCCTTTACAAAGCCAGTACCGCTCTGAGCCTCTGCGGCTCACTGGGAAGAAGGGCACTGGCTAAACATCTCCAAACAATGCATCTGTCTCTCTCTCTCTCATCTCGGCACTATGCCTTTCTTCAGGGCAGCTCGCTCAAATTTCCTTTACATATACGCAACCTCGCTTGTCTGGTTTTAGACACCACTTTGCTGTCGGTACCCTTGCATTACTTGTACGGGTATTATCAGTGCAATACTTGGCCAAAAAAAAATGTTTTCGAGCGTTATAAATTGGGTTTTTGCTTCGGAGGAATCGTGAGGTCGTTCGCTGGTCAACTCCCTCCCCGCTGTGTGTACATAAAGGTGCACCCTCAGCCTCTCGCAGCACGGGAGCGAAACGAGCCCGCGGGTCCCTGACATTAACAGTTAAAAAAGGTAGGAGACAACCATACGCGATACCTACAACACAGTTCAGATGACATTTCCGCTAAAAACCTCGGTATAAAGCCATACATTCAGGTCGCTACTGAATTTAACAAGTCTCTGTGGAGGGAGAACTTACAGAATACAGCGGGGGCTCGAAGGCCTGGGGTGCAGCTTTGTGGACACAGACCAGAACGGAAGATTTCGGCACGCGCCAATGCAAACTCAGGGCCACAGCTTTCGGCAAAAGCTTTGGCTGAAGCGTTCAGCTAAGACTGCTTTCAAGCGCTGGTTAATTAGGAAAATGCCACCTGAAAAGGATTTTGATGTTTCTTGCTCTTTTTGGAGAGACAAGAAGCCGTTTGGAAGGAGACGAGCAGAGGAGGGAGAGCACCGCCTATTTTCTAGCAAGTATTGCACCTCTAATACGGGAAAAAAAAAAAGTCGTCAATACACAGTTTCGAGCTGTTGCATGCAGCTTTGCCTCCTTTTGTTAAAGTACACACCATTTACGTAATGTCTCTCTTTTTAAACACAGACGTTTACACTTTTTAACGTTACACAATTCTAAAGTAGTATACCTCCTCTGGCTTTATTACCAAACAACAAGTACGCAGTTACCAAAGTTACAGAAGGATTCCATTTATACAATGAATACATTTGGTTAAAAATATTCTATGTATATTTTTCCTCTCCATATGGACACCGTGTCTAGTCCCACTTTTCATTATGCTGCCGGCTGAGTACTGAGTACGGGTACTTTTTAAGTATTGAAGTGTATACAAGGCTCTCACTTTGTAACCTGTAGCATATAAATGCGACAAAGCATGTTAAAAAGTTTCCATGTTTAACAGCCAATGAAAATATAAAATAATTGAGTCAATGAAAAAGGGCACGTTAATAACATCGAGCTCCTTACCTGCCGGAGACACTGAAATCCATCACCACAGCATGCTAAGAGGGGCCGAGTTCCCCTACCTGCCCCTCGGCGTTCATAGGAAGGCCGCCTTTTCTATGGACAGCAGAAAGTCTACGTCCATAAAGCAGGGGACCCTTTGTAATGGTCTAGTCAGGTGGAAATCGCTACGCACGCAATTTAAGCTCGGATTAGGGCGTGAAATCAGAGACGGGTGACAAATCTTTTGCATGAGAAGCTCCGGAGGGGCTAGAAATTTTAAGATGTGATGATAGACATTTCAAGTGTCTACATCTACTTTAAACCATTAGAGATAAATACAGCATGGGTGAAATCTTTATGCAGAACCACGGAACTCTGTTCCACGCAAGCCAATTCAAGCCGGCTGCGTTCCAACACAAGCCGGTCTTTTTCTTCTCTTTCCGTACACCGGTAGTTGTATTTCTCCGATAAAGATTTCATGCCACTTCAATTCATTTCGACAGAGCTATGCAGAATGGGACTATCGATTGCCAAACTCCGGTTGCCACCAGGTTGTAAAACACCTTCAGAAGTTGCCTATCGAGGAGAAGCTGCAATTCCGGCTGCCCTGCGAAACAGCAGGGCTAGCGCCGTGCATCCCACGCCACATCTCCAGTGGGCACCTAGGGACCCTCTGCATAGCTCTGAAGGACGGTGTGAAGGGATGGAACACACACAAAGCTACGCCTTCCTCCTCTTAGGAGCCTTTGGGATTAGTCCTCCTTCCTCGCCGCTAGCAAAACAAACGTCACGGGCAGGGAGACAGACTGCTGACCTGAAGGCGGAGGTTTACCAAACCAGGTTTTGCCATCATTTACCATGGCCAAACTGATTTAGACCGCCTGAGAGCTCCGAGGGGGAGCAGCCCTGGGCGCCAAGCCAGGTCCCTCTGCTTTCTCGGGGTCTTTCTTCGCGCTCCCACCAAGCTCTAAGTGTTCTGGCCACTCAGAGTCGTGGCTTGGAGAGCAGCCGTACGCTTACAGACGCAGCTCTGCGTGCTGCTGCTAAGGTGAAGAGGCTGACGGCGTAACACGGGGCTGACACGAGGCTTCTGCCTTGTACATACCTGCGCTGCCAAGATCCCCGCTGCCGAGGCACAGGGAGTGACTCCTGGACCTGGCGGAAGGTTTGTGTGTGTTCGATCCGGAGTTACTGTTAAACCCCACAGAGGATTTTCGCCTCTGCGCGACCACGAAGGGAGCTGAAAGTTCCAGGTTTAGCAATACCCCTAATTCCCCGCCCCGGGGCCCAACCAGCTGCAGGGCAAAACAAAATCGATCCTGCTCCTATTTCCCCTAGGATAATATTTCCATGGATTAGAAGCAATGCCGCTATAGAGATGTTCTCCATGGAAGTACCGTTAGGAATGTCAACCTTTCAGTCCCTTCTTTCCATTTCAAATCCTATGGGTAAAACAGAATTAGATAAAAGGAGAAAAGATTTGCTCTTACCCCATTCCACCGCGTCCTCCTCCCCGCCCACCTCTGCTCATGCCTCCGCGATCATATCCCCCTCTTCCCCTGCCCCGGCTATCAGGGCCGCTCATATTCCGGTTCTCTCCCGGGCCTGAAAAGCCTCCGGATTCCTGTCCGTATACGTTCATGCTGCTAGGATGGTCCTGACGGAACGAGCCTGAGGAAGTTTGTAACAAACACATTAGGGAGCTGCAGACAAGAGTGGGTCGAAGCTGCCTGCCCCCTTTTTAAGCCCTTTCGGCACCAATCGCCTGCTACAGCGCTTGCAGCAACAGCGATAAGTTAAGGATGCTCCGCTTTCCATTTGCAGAATCAAGTTTTACGTTAGGCCCTACCAGCGTGACTTCTGCAGAGCCGCCACCTGGCCCAACACCAGTGTTTACACCAAGCCTTGCCCACTCCAGCCACAAGATTATTTTTGTGCTTCTGTGTTTTTCAACCATCCGTTCACCTTCGCCGCGCCGAGGGGAGCATCACGATTCGCCGCTGCACCAGGCAAGCCGTTTTGGGGCAAAACCCAGCTACGGTACGCTCTCCCTTCGACGCAGCTGCAAGCTTTAGACCCAAAGTAACGCCAAGCCTCCTTCAGAGGCAGCCCACCCTGCGAGGGCGAGGGAGACCGACCCTTTCCTCCACAACCGCGCAGCGCTGCTAAGCACACTCACTCTGTTGGCCGTAACTGCTGCTCTGCTGGCTGTACTGGCTTGGGGCCTGGCTGTAGGATCCCGTCTGGGGCGGGTAACTAGTCGGCGGCGGCTGCTGCGCGTAGCTGCTTTGCTGGCCGTAGCTAGTCTGTTGTCCATAGGTGCTCTGTTGCCCGTAGGTGCTCTGCTGGGAGTAAGTGCTCTGATCGTAACTGCTTGGCTGTGTGGAGGAATAGCTGGAAGACAAAAGCATTGGAAAGATGAGCCGAGTCATTGGCAACGTGCATCAGGCTGCAGAAGTGGCTCGCGCTAGAAGGTAATGCAATTATAAGCCATATGTACTCTGGTAAACCATTTAAAAAGGTGAAGTCATCCTGTGGAGGCTCGTCTGGTGGCAGGAGACAAAATAAGCCTGCTACGATCGCTAAAAGCAAGATCCGTGCGACCGTTCACAATTTATTCGTACCTCCAGAAAGAGGCAGAAGCGTCAGGGCAAGAATCAGTGGCAATGCAAGCAGCGGCCTCCCTTTCTGCCTTGGCACTGAAATATTTTCAGCGGATGGAGAATAAAACAGTCCCCCCTCACGCATCTCAAGCTTTGAGAATTTCAAAACATAGGCTTTACAAGTCAGCATCAGCACATCAAAGACACCCGAGGGGAAGAGGCGAGCCCCTTGTCAAAGCCACGTGCAAGGAGGCAGCAAAAGGTCACTGTAACACACTCCACATCTAGGAAATTTCTTAAACACACTCAATCATAGCCGCATCTTCCCTATGACAAGAAGTACGCCAACAAGAACCACCCCTCCCTCCTCCCAGGACCCCAAACCTCCTTTTACATCTGTTCCTTTGAAATCCCTTGAGAAAACCCCTTTTGCCCCAGCTACCCTGAAAGTTCCCGCGCCAGCAGCGTGAGGCTTAGCCTGCCGGGAGCGTTACCTGGTAGGAGGATAGGAGGGAGGCGCAGTGACCGGCTGCATGGGGTAGCTGGCAGGCACCTGAGGATAGCTGTAGTTGCTCTGTCCATACCCTAGGCTGGGCTGGCTGTAGCCTGGCGTACTCGATTGCGGCTGGCTGGTCTCTGCTGGTTTGCTGCCATCCTGGGGTCTACGGAGCAATATTGAACAAGAAGGAAACGTTGGTGCAAACCCCCACCTCTGGTAGCAGCGAAGGCGCTCATAGAATCATTAAGGTTGGAAAAGACCCTTAAGATCATCGAGTCCAACCGCTAACCCAGCACTGCCAAGCCCACCACTAAACCATGTCCTCAAGCACCACATCTCCCCGGCTTTTAAATACCCCCAGGGAAAGGCTCAGATCCCCCCCAGGACGGACGGCACTACCTATTTCTTTGGGTAGCGTTACAAGCTGGCATCGCATCGGTGTCCATCCCTCTGGCAGCAGCTAATTATGCTCGTTAAACACTAAACATTTTAGCACCTGCTGACTGGGTATTTGCGTGCTCCCCTGCCGTGAGGAAAGGCCCGGGCAGCACCCCGAACAGAGAGCGCAGAGTACCACAGCTTCCGTTCACCGGCTGTGTTATGAAACCGAAGGCGAGGGACTTGGATTTTGGCTCTAGGATCGAGTCGAGGATGTGAAACGGGCAGGAAAGCGGTCGGCAGCACCGCCCCTCCGCTCCAGCCGGTTTTGCACAAGGCTTGGAAACAATTAGCTCCAAAGCGGCCAGGAACGCTGCCAGTCAAACGCACCATTGTTTGGTTTAGAATCCAGCACAAGCAGGTACTGCCCCATATGTGTTACCCGATGAAAGGGAAAGGATGGACTAGATGACCTTTAAAGGTCCCTTCCAACCCAAACACCTCCATGATTCTGCGTTTAGTATTAACCCTCGAGGCCTGAAAATAAAGAGAACCCTTTGCGCGTGACTCGCGTGTCCCCTCCTTTTATATTTGTCCCACGCTGTTTCTAATCTCTAAGTGTTTATCAGAGCGGAGTAAAAAGAGTTAAGCTGCTTTTGTGATACAAGCTGGGAAAAAATTGTTTTAAATGATGTCAGGATTCATCCTTACGAGTGTAATGGGACAGAGCTGTGCCAAGCTCTGCCTTTCCTTACTGGAGTGGTTGCTACAAACATCAGATAAATGAATAAAGCAGTTTTTACTCACTACTAAACAAGTTTCCATTATGTATTCTAAATCTTTCATATCCTGAGCAAACAATTAAACTAAATATACTACTGACAGTGCCCAGACACAAGAGATTTAAAAAGGAAATTGTCTACAGCATGTACATCCACTCCAGAAGTAACAGTATCCTGGCTGACCCCGTGACTCAAGATCAGATCAGACTGGTCCGTTTTCTGTTCTCCATCGTGAGTC
Source organism: Theristicus caerulescens (assembly GCA_020745775.1). Classification (NCBI taxonomy): domain Eukaryota; kingdom Metazoa; phylum Chordata; class Aves; order Pelecaniformes; family Threskiornithidae; genus Theristicus; species Theristicus caerulescens. Next base: position 12,468,487 of record CM036570.1, read on the forward strand.
AAGAGCCCATTTTTGCTGCTTGGTTGCTCTCATCTCCCAGTAACAGCGCTGACTCACCGCGCCGGAGCAGAACCAACCTACGCGGCTTCCCCCAGCCCTGAAACGTGATGGGATCGGATGCAGCGAGAGCAAAGCTCAAGCGCAACAGGCAAACAAAAGGTGTAAGCAAAACCAGCGGGCCCCAGTTCAGCTGGTGGTGTACTGGGGCTCTCCCCGACAGCAGAGCCAACACAGCCTGAGGAGGAGGAGGGGAACCAGACGTTACCTTGCGGGAGCGGACGCTGCTGGCTGCTGCCCATAGGCTGGGTAGGCGGGCTGGGTGCCGTAAGCGGACGGTGCTGCGTAGGAAGCCTGGGTGGTGGTAACCGTAGCGGTGTTCGTATCGTAGGCGGCTGTGCCGTACCCCTGGACGGGCTGACTGTACGCTGGGGGGGCAGTCGGGGTGGTATAACCTACAACAGACGACAGCCTCGTCAGATTAATTTGGCGACCTTCACTCGTAATGTTTCAGACTATTCCGCTTCTGTTGACGGTTTATCAGACCTCGGGCACGGCACCGATTTTACCACTGCAAAAACATCACAGATAACTCGAAAATGATGAACTAACCCATGCCGCCCCTTCGCCTTCCTCGGAGAAAGCCCCTGCCCTGGGAAGCCTCAGCCTACAGCCCCAGCTCTACCCTCGCCATCCAAAAACCGCGCTCCGAGGAGCTTTCTGGAAGCCACCCTTCGATCAGCATCCAAAAGCTGTTTGTTTACAGCTACTGAAGCTCAGGGCTAATGTAATAAAGCGCACACAGGGCAAGCTGAGGCATGCAGCATCTTCTGAACACAGGAAGGCTAAACAAAGCTCCTGTTAGCCCTGAAGTAAAAGAAATCCAATTGATTTAAGAAGGATGGTCCCATCCTTTCAGCTGAAAAATAAAAGCACAAAATGGCACCAGCCTGACTTGACAAGTCTTTTTGAGCCATTTATGAAGGCTTATTTTAAATCGGTGATTCTGGAAACAAAAGAAAAGCACTTTACGTTTGCTTTAACTGAAGAGAAAGGTCAAAAAAAACACATAAGCTAGCTCCTGATGTTTTATGTGCCTTCACCTTTCTTCGAATTTCAGTTTGTTTTAGGTAAAAAGCTTACAGACCATACATTTATTTCTGAACAATTTTACAAGAATATCCAAGATCCCAAAACAGCTGCATTTAAATGAGTCCTTCCAGCAGCCGCCGCTGTATAATTTAGCCAACCATTTGGCTTGTCACAAAGGTGAGCTATAAACCCGGCATTAACACGGTGGCTTTTTATAGTTAAGAACCTTGCGAGCAGGTTTTGAAATTATGAAACGGAGACTTACATGAAAAAAGATGAATTAAAAATGTTGTTAGCAAAAGCTGAGTTACTAAAAACACAAAACATCGACTGCCAAAGAGCAGTCAACTGGTCTCCGTCTTATTGATGTGATCTTAATTGCATCAATTAAGATAACAGCTTCTCCATCGCTTCTTATTTTTAATAAACATTGGACACTTGTGACATAGCCTGCCTTCTAATTACGCAGCATTATAGGCAAATTGTGCTGCAGCTTTTTATTTCAATTCCCTAATTTGCAAAACCGATATCCTTCCAGCAGAATACAGCGTGCCCTCCCGACCCACCGCGGTACTTCCACATCTCGCTGTCCCTGCTACCACACCAGGACCCTTCCCAATGGCTCTGTGAATCAGCGAATAAAGAGGAAGAGAAGCGAGAGGAGGAAGTTGGCACAGCACATTAGTTAAAAAAACAAACTTCAGCTTTGTGGCCTGAGCGACTCTCTGGAGTTTTCTGGTTAGCCTTGGGATCCTGATGAAGGGGACACAAGCCTGTGCACTCTTGTCCCCTGCGACAGCTAGCCTAAAAGCCGCTGCCCGCTCGCACGAGCCTCGCTCCTCCTGCCCTGGGCCCCCCACGCTTGTCACGCTACCATCCTCCTGCTGAAGGCCGCGGGCTGGCTTCCACATCGCAGGGCTGCCAACCTGGAAACACGAAAGCCAGAGAGTAAGCTCGTCTCCCACCAGGAAATAACGTGGACGAATCACTAGTAAATCGGTTTTCACGGTCATTATTCCTTTTTGCTGAGAAGTTCTCCGAAAAGCGAAGTCCTGTTCTGAGTGTTGCTGAGCAGGGTGAATGGGATGATGCCCAACAGGATAAAATGAGCATGATTTTTAGAGCCTTGGACAAATTTATACAGTCCAAACGCTTAAAATGTCAGCCACCACAGCATTTCCACAGAGAGCACCGACACCAGAAGTTAAAGGAATCCTTACTTGAACTGGCCCAAGCCTGACCGCTTACTAAAAAAGCCTGCTCTTTGCCTAAGTACAGTCTGCAGTAAGTGCCGCTGAAGCCACAGCCGTGCCCTGGGCTGCTCTCGTCGGACCCAGAGCGCAGGGTGGCCCTCCCACATCTGGGCCCCCCTTCCCGGCACTGTTACTGGCAGCACCAACCTCTCGAATCAAGCAAGCGAGCAGGTTTGCTAACACCTGGCTCTGTGCAGTCGATAGAATAAAAGGGAGGAAAACCAAAAAATCCTGAATTTTAATGCTTTGGCTCTAGACGGAGCGTTTCCCTTGTGCGAGTGTGCTCAGCAGGAAGGGTTTGTACCAAAGAAAGAAAAGGCAGTGATTTAACATCCCAGTGGTCGAAATTTTCATTTCAACAACTTAGTTGAGGTACTCTGAAAATCCCCAAGAGCTGTATTTTTGAGGGGGGCATTTACATGAAATCACTCCTCTCTCCTCCCGCCGCCAGGCAGTACGATAAACGGCGAGTGTGCAGAACAGATACCGTAAGAAAAAGGTAACAGAAGAACTTTGATAACCTGCTTAAGAAGTCCAGTTATGTGGCTCAGTTTCCTCTCAAAGTATCCAAGCCTGCAAGCAAAACCCTTATTGAAGACTAGGAATTCTTCAGGCGGAGGGGAAGCTTGCAGGATTTGGTCCTCAGAGAACATCAACTGAAAATACTGGATTCCAAGAGATTTATTCTGAAACAAGCAGGCTTCACGTCAGCTAGCAGCAGTTTTTGAAGGCTTCTCTCTGCTGCAAGCGGTATTAAAAGCTTGGGGGTCTGCGTGCCCAAAGAGAGCCGACTCCTGTTTGGCATGTGTATCTTCTACTGGGGGGGTCTGGAGAAGGGGACGCAGAGGCTACCCTCTCTCTGCTCTGTTTCGGTGTAACAGATTACTGCGGTAGCCAAGACAGCTATGGGTGTGTTCGTTTCAAATTCTAAATACATTAGAAACTTAAAATATACATAAGCCTAAATTTCACAGGTAAAAAAAGAAGTGGGGGCTGGCTGTCTTTAGAGAGTAATTCCCATGTAGCTACTTAAAGGAGATTCATAGTTGAACATTTGAAATGATGTCTTTACCCCCAAACGACATTGTTAGAAAGCCAATAACCCCAACAGATGCAGCTCTTTATTTACTCTTGTAATTCATGCTTCTACACCGCAGCAACTAAAGAGCAAACCGTGACCACAGATCTGGGGTGCCGATTAATCCCCTAATCCCGTTGTCGTCCGGGGAGCTGCAGAGGAGCCCACAGGCTCCCAGACCTCTCTTCTCCGTAACAAACCGACGAGGTGACTCCAAAACACATTTTCCTTCAGCCCCAGGGAGGGAAGAAGCGCAACTTTGGCGGTAACTCTCACCTCAGGCGGCCCGGGAGTCAGCGCAAGGCTGGACGGCAGAGAGCTTGGGACGGGAAGGTCCCCGCGCCGGCTCCACCAGCCCTCACCTGAGGCTCTGAGGCGAGGAACCGTCTCTGCCGTTCCTGCACAGTCCCGAGAGGGTGGATCTGCACAGGACTTGCCTTTCCCTGACCACAACGGCATCTTACCCAAAAACCAGGCTGTTAGGACAAAAAAAGGCACTCTGCTTTTAAGTAATTGCAGACATCCCTCTGCTACAAAAAGGCGATGCCTAGGAAAAATAAATTGAGATTCAACCGTAAAAAATACATGTCTCTTAGGGCATAAAGATGTAAGCCCCAGGCAACACCCCAGGCTTTATTTAGTATGAAAGGCAGAGACCGAGCGAGGAAGACAGGCTTTAAGCACTGTCGGTCTCATTTGCACAGCGCTGGCTCCTCAAGGAGAGGCAGGTGTAGGAAGAATAAATACAACCTGGCACTCTGCCTGGAGAACAACTTCAACAGTTCTGCCGCAGACCAACGCTATGCCGATTGAGGCAAATCGCACTCGAAGGTCTGATACGATCTTTTGTTTGACCACTTCTCGAGTGTGGTTTTTTTTCTGATGAAAAGAAGAAGAAGCTTTTTGCCTAAAAAGAAGCAGCTGTGCAGAAAAGGTGACTAATATTATTATTCCTCCAGCAAATATACTCTTAAGGGGCAAGCAAAAACACGAACAGTGCAGCTTCCCGCAACCCCTGCGGGACTGGGGTCCATAGTAAGGATTAAGGGACTCAAACATTTCTAAGAAAGGAATTCTGGAAGTCCACAAATCCTTTTTGCTGCCAATTTATGTCCGTATACTTTTAAATGAAAGGAAAAAAAACCTGTAGCTAAACACCAGCTAACAGGTACTGGCTCTCATCCTGCAGGACACGCGCTAACTGCCAGGCAGAAATTTTCCTCATCCCTGCAAAGATGTTCAATATTTTAAGTGCCGTGTAACTGGACAGATGATGGGATAACATTTTCTCTCCCCCTCTTCCTTGGGAAGCGTTCCCCAAGGGCTTCTGTGGTCAGATACCCCATTGCCCGGTATTCCCTTGCTTTGGGAAGTATTTAAGAAAGCTCCCACTCTAACAGACATTTGTAATGTCTCTCACAGCAAAGGACGAATCTGCGGAAAACGGCACCCAGGGCATTACGTGGAGGAAAATCCATTTTCTTTTTCAAAGTCTCCTGAATATTCAGTCCAAATATGTCAGAATTGAACGATGTCTCGCTAGTTTCTTTCGGACATTAAGACACGCGTACGTACAAAACTCCAGTTCAAAGAGCACACGTTGGAACAGTTTACAGCGCGTTAATGGACATGTGACGTACGCGTCTGCACTGGAAATCCAAAGACAATGTGGAACATGCAAAGGTGGTGCTCAGGACGCCTGGACGTGTCTGACCATGCTGTTTACCCTTTAGGAAATGGTAGGACAACGGGGTTAGATTCACCCGAACCACCTCGGCGTGGCCGTCATTAGCGCTCAGGAGGTTTCATCCATAAAGTGCGCCACTCAGAGGCTTTAGAGAGACGCGGAGATGGCAAACAGCATCGTGGCCTCGCAAATTCTTACTGTCATTGCGTGCGCACGCTCTGATGCCGGGCGTTTTTAGCGCTAAAACCAAGTGACACCTAAAGGGTTAACGCCACAAGTTTAGACAGGATGAGACAGCGTTTTCCATGCAAGAGTGAGCAGAATAGTCAAACCTGTGCTGGTCCCTTCTACTGTGGGAAGCACAAGACAAAAAGTAGAGGGTACACTATCAGAACAGGCATACATCACTTCCACTGATTTGATTTTCAGGCAACCAAAGTGCTGAGGACGCGGGTTCTCAAGAGCAGCCAGGGTACGCGCTCCCAGGGAGCGCTGCCGCGCAGCTCGCGTTCGCTTTGCTCTAAGCACTGTACGCTCTGCAGCCACGCTTGGTTCCGCAGCATGAACCAGCACCCAAAACGTTCCCTGAAAAATTAAACCGGCGTGTTTATTTACTCCTTCTCGGCCCACCCGCATCTTTGCATCGTTTTAAACCGCCCTTCGCTCAAGGCAGGCTCTTGAGGAAGGAAGGAAGCCCTTTCCACATCAGAGCTGCCCAGAGGAATTCTGTATGGTTTGGGCCGGAGTTCTCCGATGCAGACTTGAGCTCAACTCAAGGATAAGTCAGGCCTTGCAGGCACGGGGCTCTTACCGGTAGGAGGCTGCCCGTAGGACGTTGCGTACGCGGTCTGCCCGTACGTCGCGGTCGTCTGGGGCTGTGTGTAGCTGACGTCGGTGGGTTGTCCGTAGGTTCCGTAACTCTGTTGCCCGTACGTCTGTTCCAAAGACGACACAAATTTAATTCATGAATTACAGGCATTGCAGAGACACACACGGACTGTTTCAGTCACACACACGGACCGAGGGATCTGTGTTACCTGATGTACTGAAAGCAACCAGAGCCAAGCCAAGGCTACTGTGAAAGTTTGGGCACTACTGCAAATTTCAGTTCAGATTTGCAATGAAGTTACAAACGCAGTTTGTCAATGCCAGGAGCGGAGGGGCAGCCTCTCACATTTTCACAACACACCTCTGCTCTACGTAATGCAAAACATGATAGCATCCAGCTCCTCGTGCCTGGGCACCCCTCAACACTCACAGGTACCTCCCGAGGGCTAACCTGAAACACGGGGAGTGGGACTACTCGGAGGGCAGAAATGCACAAAATAAAACAGTAAAACCTACTTAAGGTTTCAGTGAAGTTATTCTGAATATTCTTCATGTCCACTGGCCAATAGTTTGAAAAACAGGAGCTTATGTAGGCACCCGAGGACGGGCTCAGCAGGAGCATCCAAGGGCTGGCCGTCACCAAACTGGTGCAGTTACAGCCGCTCCCATCCCAGCGCCTTTGCATTCAGCGAGAGACCAGCTCTCAACTCGCACCTTCCCTGGAGCCCATTGTCAAGCCTAGACTATCACTAAAGGACCGTTTCTGCCATCGTCTGCCTCAATCCTGAGGACAGCACCGCAAAGCAACTCCTCAGCCGTGGCGATCCGACCGGCAGCGCAGCGTGGCTGGATTAGCACAGAGCTCCCGGCGCTGCAGTTTCACCAGCCACCTCAGCCCCGTGCCGCGGACCGGCCGGCTCAAACTGCAGGCACCAGCCGACTTCCAGCAGCTTTGTGCGGCCAGCAGTTTGGTTTAGGATAAAACTCTAGTTAGAGCTCAAGGAGCGATGCAAAGACAGCCTTAATGTCCAGATTCTCAAAGGGATTTACTGACTCCTGTGGGAGCCTGGAACTTAAACGCCTTTTGGGATCTAAGCCTGTGTTACTCGAGAGCCAGCCTCCCTGAACTCAAGCCCACAGATCTTAACCAAGAGTAGAAAAGCCTTGACCGGAGCGCATATGTCACGGTCTGTGGAAGCTCATGCATCAAGAGGCAGGAAACGCTGCAAACCTCCCGTGGCCATTTGCCTACCGCTGAGTTTGGTTGGTTAGTTGTTTCAATCTCACGCTAGAGGATGTTGTTGAGGCCTTCTGTTCTTACACTTGCCAGTCTGCTTACACTTGCCCTTCCGCGTAACCCGCACATTTGCTAGCGGTTCTGGCAATTGTTCTGTCTCAAAACACTTATTCAAAATAAAAGTTACCGTCACCTTCACTTAAGCCGAGCCAAATGCCGAGACTGAACCCGTGCTCCTCCTGTAACCCTGATGTTTTTCCCAAAGGGCCTTCTCACCCTGCCGCAGGAACAAGCGAGCGCGGTATTCACGCAGCCTCACCTGCCTTGGACTGGCTAGTGCAGGCAGCAGCAGGCAGCGTGGCACAGGCAGAGGAAGGCAGCTCCTGCTCACCCTTGCAGCACCAAAGCCAAGCTGTTGCCGCAACCAGAATGAACCGATTTAAAGCTGCTCACTAACAGTCCAAGATCACAACGTGGTGGTTTTTACCTCCGTAATACAGACTTACTCTTGGGTGGCAGGATTTTCCCTTCAAAAACCTTTCTGGAGAGGTGAGGGAAAATTAACCTACGCTACTTTTCGAGGACAAAAGTTTACCTTTGAAAACATACTTGGAGCACGTATACAAATGTGGTTTTAGTAACTTGTATTTTAAGGCTTAAAAATAAGCACGGTTTAATTAATCTCTTGAAGATCATCATCACTTTGCAGTCTAGCCGACAGAGTATTAATGGCTTTAGCAACAATAACTCCATGAAAAAAATCTATTCCCTCCTCCTGCTTTGACCAACCGCTGCAATCTCACAAATGGCAATTTCCTCCCCCTTTTTCTTTTAAGGTTTTTCTCTCCTACACTGCTGAGTAAAACACCCACCACCATGGTGGTGTCAAACGTACGCCGAGAATTAGGCTTTTATAACCCTCTCGACAACAACCACCTTAGGCTCGGATATATTAACAAAGAAGGGGACTGTTGAGGCTCCTTGATGTTTAGGCTATTTTCGCTTGAAGAAAGCGGTCTGGGCTGTGTGGGAAGCTACAAGACAACTTTTAATGACAGATTTTGACATTGTCGCTCAGCGTTTTTCGTGGCTGGCAGAGCCCCGTGTAGTTTACTGGGAGACACGTGATTCAGCAGCGATTATAAAACCGTCTCGCGTTTTACCTGGGTGGTCTGTGCATATCCTTGAGCTGGCTGAGGTGCATACGCGCTGTAGCTGTAAAATGAATTTAAAGACATTTATAACGCATCCCCGTATTTCTGACTTGCGCAAAACATGTATCACAGGACAATTTTCGCATATCCAAATGATTTCTGCTGAAATACTATGGCAATACAAAATCTAAAAGCTAAAGGAAAGCCATAGGATTTACAAACATACTTAAGACTAAACCACAATTATTATATACTTATATTACATCTTTTTAAAACAGAGAGGATAAGACCGTAATGCTACTTACCCCTGCTGAGCTGCAGCTTGGCTATAGGTACTATAATCTACAAGAAAAGAAAAAAAAAGGGAAAAAAGGTTGACAAAGGCTTAACAAAATTAACAGTGTAAGAGCACAGCAGCTGGAATTTCCTCCTGCAGCTTGAAAGAACTGCTATAAACCGCTGGCAATCCAGTTTCCAAAGAGCGTAAGGTAAATGCACTTTTTCAGTCTTTGAAGGAAACAAAACCTCTCTTCCCTTCATTGTTACTGCTGTTTGCAGCAGCAACTTTGATCTCAAATGACCCCACTTTAATTTAACTGCCACCTTGGATGACACCCAAGGGGGCTGGCAGGAGGGTGTTTTGTTTTGGAACAAAAGAAACGCTGGGGCTGACACTTACAACCCCCCCACCCCGGTTTTGCGAGCTTTTGGCTCTGTACAAACCACCACGCTTCACTCTTTCCATTTAACTTTCAAGGACGCGAACAAATGGCTGTGGAAACTTCTACCGCAGGGTTTGAGACGGGCAGCTAGCAGTAATTCCTTCCTCAAAGCCCCGATCCACGCCAATACCCTGATTTAGAGGAGAACTGAAATCCTGAAAATCCAAGCAGAAAAGTCTACGCTGAACTGGTTTGCTGGCGGGGACGGAAAATGTGTCCACATGGCAATTACGAGGCTATATTTGAAATGATTACAGCTCCTAAATGTACGCTTTCCCCCAAAGTCACCAAGCAACTCCAGTTCCCATCCAAACTTCTAGAGCGAACGATGAATTCATCGCTCAGACCAGACCTTGCCAGCCAGATCCCAGCTCTCCCAGGACCACAAAAGTCCCGAGGACAGAGATCAGGCTTGAGTCCAGACCTCGCTCGCATTTGCCGCTCGGGCAATGGCATCTGACTGAGCTGGAGGCAGAAGCTGGACGTTAGCAGAGCTTTTCTCAGGCAGAGCCAGATCCTCCTGCGCGGGAAGAGGTTTCGGGGTTTCTATCATGCTTGTACCTCAGGGTACGCCGATCTCAGTTAGAAACCTAACTAATGGATTTGAGGAACCCGGCTGACAACCTCCTACAGCCTTCCGTTATCCCCAGGCTGTAAGGACCGCTTTAACACCTTCGCCCTTTGTTCGTAACTGAAGGTGACGGAGCACCAGGAATAATTTTGAAAATTTTCATCCACCAGAACCTCCTGTTACTTGAGGTATTCAGCCCTAATAAAGCTTTCCTCTCCTCCACCTAACCCCTCTACGTGAGCTTACGGATCTTCCTCCTTTGCGCTTCCCTCCGCTGATGCCGGAGCTCAGACCCTGGGGTGCGTGTTGATGGACAAGGAAAGGAAGCGCCGTGACTCTGGTAGTGATTTTTGACAGGTATTAATTACTTCAACCTTGCATCAGAGCGCAGGAATCGGTACGAGTACACAAGGAAGACGATCAAAACACCACGCACAGTAAAAAGACGCTGAACTGCTATCCAAAGGCTTCCACGCTCCTGAGATGCACCGCACAAGTTGTTAAACTACGCTGGCACCGCTCCTGCTTTCCTTACAGGTTGTCGTGTTTAATATTGAAAAATCTAGCTTGTTAAATTCAGGGTCGCTGCTCTTTTTTTTTTTTTCTTTTTCCAGGCTCTAAGCTCTGCTAAATCCTGAGCGTTAAAAACCATTAACGCCCCTCATCCATCTTCCCTCTCCCACCGCCTCCTTCTCCCAGCACCCCTCCATCCTCCCCCTGTCTCGCCGTACGCCCTTCTCTACCCCTGCCTCCTCTTTTCCAAGCCTGTTCACCCTCCAGCCCCCCAAACCTCCACACTCCTCATTTAATTCTCATTTTCTGCACCCCCTTGAGTTAGCACATCCTCCAAGCTGTTAAAAAATAGCCAGGCTGCTGAGCACGGACCTCCCCAACCTTCACCCCTCGCTGGTAGACCCCCAGCAACCTACCGCCCTCCCGAAGAGCTGCCGGGGCCTCGAGCTACGCACACGGTCTTCAATTAAACACCCATCACCGCAGCCCTTCTTACAGCCTTCCCCCAGTCCTACCTAGACCTTTCCCCTTTGTAGGATTTAAATCCAGGTGTTGAATTTGCAATTTGTCTCCAGTAATCCCTAATTTGCTCGAATTTAGATTAACGCAAAACGTTAACAAAAAAAAAAAATATTATGGTTCATTTAGTTAAAACCATCTCCGAGCCTTTATTTCCAGTGGGAAATTAATCTTCATCCTTCTATTTCACGAGGCTCAAGAGCACAATAGCGCAGCCGAAAATAGCAGCTCCCACGGAAGAACATTTCCATGTATTAAGCGGAAAGACAGCTGTATTTTTAAGCCCCACTTTGACAATTCCATTGGCACACGTGTCTTTAGTAATTTTTTTTTTTTAAAAAACCTCCCCAAGGTGATATTAGTCACGTTCCCACACGCTTGTGACATTTTCCCCTGCGGAGAGGTCCGACCTTCGGCTGTTGGGCTTTACTTTAAGGCTGATGTTGTGGTTGGTAAGTCTTAATTTTGACCTATTTGCATCCAGTTGGAGCCCTCGTGTAAGAGCACGTTTCCTTCTATGATGTTTCACCGGTTTTATTCAAAAAAATTACATTTGCGCCAGAAACCGTCCCGAACAGCCACCAGAAAGGATGAAGGCATGGAGGCAGCCTTCAGTAAGGACAGTGATCTCCCGAAAGAGCACAACTCAGAGAATCTCCTGGGGCTGGGGCACCGAGGATGCACTGCTGTAAACAACCCCTTCACGAATCCCTAGCAGAGATAATCTGGGCACCGCGGCCCCAGGGAGGCACCGGGGGTCCCGGCCGCCGCGGGGCCAGCGCTGCTGGGGGCAACCAGGCCGGCCGGGGGCCGGGCCGGCCGCGGCCCAGCCGGGAGGGACCCCGCCACCGCAGGGGCCCCGCCGTGACAGGGCCGCGGCCCGGCCCCGAGGCGCTCCCACCCCACCCCGCTCCCCTCAGCCCGGCCGGCCCCGGGCTCAGCCCGTCCTGACGGGTGCCGGAGGCCGCTCCGGCTCCAGCCGCTGCCGCCGAGGCGGGCCCCGCGGAGGCCCCGGGCCGGCCCGACCCCCCCCGGCCCCGCTCACCCGTCGACGCCATTTTCTCGCCTTCCTCCTCCGCGCTCCCAACGTCCGGCCGCCGCCGCCGCCCCGCACTGCGCATGCGCCGCCCGGCCCCGCCGGGCCCTACCACGGCGGCGGCGGCGGGGGGGGGGGAGCCCCGGGCGGCCGGGTACCGAGGGCTCGCCTCGCCCGGTCCCGCCGCTCTCCCGGTGGCTCCCGCCCTCCGCAGAGAATTGGAGCCACCCCGCGCCGCGGCGGCCGCCGCTGGGGAGGGCAGTTCTCCCGCGGCGCTGGGCGCTCCCCCCCGCCGGGCTGCAGAATGGTACGGCCCGCGGCCGTTAGGGACCGTCGCGCAAGAGCCTGTCGGGCCGGGAGGCGGAGCGGGGGGAGGGCGGGGCTACGACGGCGTGATGTCATCGCCGGGCGTCACGCGGCAGCGAGCGGCGCCGCCGGGCCGTGCGGGCGGTCGCGCCTGACGTCACACGGCAGCAAGTGACGCCGCGCGCGGCACGTGGCGTCAGTGCCCGACGGCACGCGGTGTGCCGTGGTGTAGGATCATCGCCTGACATCACGCTCCTGCAAGCGACACCACGGGCTGCGCGTGACGTCACAAGGTGTCACACCTAACGTGCTAGCAAGTGACGCTGCAGGCCAAGCCGGGTGTTGCGTGGGATCTCACGCTGTGCCTGGCATTACACGCTACCCACGCAACGTCATAACGTGAACGTGACAGGGTGATGTCACTCGTGATGTCAGCCCACCCACGCTGCCGGTGGTGGTGTCCCATGATGGGTGTGGACGCAGGTGCGCCACAGGGACGGCCCCAGCTGGTGTCCATGTCCCCAGCAGCTGCCACCTCCTGTGTCCCCCCCAGCGCCCTGCGCCCCCGCTGCCTGCCCCTGCCTGCCCCTGCCTGCCCCTGCCTGCTGCTGCCCACAGGCACCCGGCCTCCTGCGCCCCGGTGGGTGCTGGGGGGCTGCGGCATCTTGCAATGCCTGCGTGGCGTGGGTGGGTGTCCCATGGATGGTGTGCCACAAGTGGGTGTCCCATGGGAGGAATGGCACAGGTGGGTGTCCCAGTGTGGGTGGGTGTCCCATGGGTGACATGGCATGGGTGGGCATCCCACGGGTGGTGTGGCATGGGTGAGTGTCCCATGGGTGGCATGGTGTGGGTGGGTGTCCCATGGGAGGAATGGCACGGGTGGGTGTCCCAGTGTGGGTGGGTGTCCCATGGGTGACATGGCATGGGTGGGTGTCCCATGGGAGGAATGGCATGGGTGGGTGTCCCAGTGTGGGTGGGTATCCCATGGATTGCCTGGCATGGGTGGGCGTCCCATGGGTGGCATGGTGTGGGTGGGTGTCCCAGAGGTGGCATAGAGTGGGTGGGTGTCCAATGGGCGTTGTGCCACAAGTGGGTGTCCCATGGGTGGCATAGAGTGGGTGGGTGTCCCATGGGTAACATGGCACGGGTGGGTGTCCCAGTGTGGGTGGGTGTCCCATGGGTGGTGTGGCATGGGTGGGTGTCCCATGGGTGGCATGGCAAGGGTGGGTGTCCCATGGGTGGTGTGGCGTGGTGTGGCATGGTGTGGGTGGGTGTCCCATGGATTGCCTGGCATGGGTGGGTGTCCCATGGGTGGCACGGCACAGCCACGTGTCCCCTGGGTCCCCCTGCAGGTCACCACAGCCCATCTCCCCATGGCCCCGTCCCACCCCGCTGGCAGCCCCAGGGACGCCCCGTGGCACCCCACCGCCGTCCCCAGGCCACCCACCGTGGGCAGAGAGGACCCGCTCCAGCCCCCCACGTCCCCACAGCAGCACCCATGGGTGCCCGCTTCACCCGCGGGGGTCCCCCAGAGCACTGAGGGATGCCACAGGCCACCAGTTCAAGAGGCATTTAATGACCTCGAGGGTCCCAAAGCAGCGGGACGAAGCGCGCAGGGCAGCGGGGTCCCCGCCTGGGGGGTCCCCACCGCCGGCCCCCCCCGAGCCCCTTCCCCGGCACAGGGGTGGCAGCGGGGGCTCGGGCTGGGGAAGCACCCCCAGAGCTGCACATTAGGGTGGGGGCAGAAAAGGGGCAGGGGGGGCCCCTTTGGCACCCCTTTGCCCCCCCCCGGGGGGGGGGTTCAAGCAGCAGCAATGGGGGGCAAAGCGTGGGGGGGGGGCCGGTGCCGTGCCACCGGCTAGCACCAAGTGCCCTGCGGGGCCAGGGGGACGCGGGGGGGGGGTGGCCCCCATCCTGCCCCCTCCGGGGCGATGCTCCTGCCCGTACCGGCGCGGCGGTGGGCGCAGGGTGGGGGGGTGACAGTGGGTGACCCCCCCCCCGCCCAAAGCTCTGTCACTGGTTGCCAGGGGGCCACCGGTGAGGGGCCACGATGCGGTAGGGGAGCTGGCCGCTGCCACGCTTGCCACGGGGTGGCCCGGGTGTCACCGTGCCGGGGGGGCTGCTGCCTGAGCCGGGCTCTGGTTCTGCGGGGAGAAAGGAGAGAGGCGTCAGGGTGCCAGACACCCCCCCACAAAGTCACCCCGGCATCGGGTGCTGTGGGTGGGGGTCCCTTGCCCCACCGAAATGGGGTTCATTGCTCCCTGGCCATGTGGCAGCGCTGAGCCCCATGGCTCCGGCTGGCCCCAGGGACCCGCATGCTGGGAGAGGCACACTGGGACCAGGCTGGGGGGGACATGAGGACCCCCCGGCTGGCACCCCCTGCCTGGCACCCCCCGGCCGGCACCCCGAGACCTGGGGTCCCCCCTGCAGGAAAGCACAGCGGGAAAGTGGAGGCGGAGTTGGGGGGGGTGGGTAAAGAGGGTGGGGGGCACCCGCCGCCCCCCAGCTGGGCACCCTGGCATGGCAGGGGCTGGGCACTGGGGTCTCCCTTGGGCTGGGGGGGGTCCAGGGGCTCCCTCCATCCAAGAGGAGCTCCAGGGGCTCCCCAGGTTGAAGGGCTCCTCCCGGGCCTCCCTTCATCCTTGAGGAGCGCCAAGGTTTCCCTTGGCCCAAGAGGGTCTCCATGGTCTCCCTTAATCCTTGGGGAGCTCCCGGGGCTCCCTTGGCCCAAGAGGGTCTCCATGGTTGTCTCTCTCAACCCAAGAGGTTCTCCCTGGTCTCCCTTGGTGCAAGAGAGGCTCCACGGTTTCCCTTGGTCCAAGGAGCTCCAAGGTTTCCCTTGGTCCAAGAGGAGCTCCATGGTCTGCCTTGGTTTGAGAAGGGCTCCATGGTCTCCCTTGATCCTTGGGGAGCTCCAGGGTTTCCCTTGGCCCACGAGGATCTCCCTGGTTGTCTCTCTCAATCCAAGAGGAGCTCCATGGTCTCCCTTGATCCTTGGGGAGCTCCCGGGGCTCCCTTGGCCCAAGAGGGGCTGCATGGGTCACCTTTGGTTTGAGAAGGGCTCCATGGTCTCCCTTGATCCTTGGGGAGCTCCAGGGTTTCCCTTGGCCCAAGAGGGTCTCCCTGGTTGTCTCTCTCAATCCAAGAGGAGCTCAATGGTCTCTCTTGGTTTGAGAAGGACTCCATGGTCTCCCTTGAACCTTGGGGAGCTCCCGGGTTTTCCTTGGTCCACAAGGGTCTCCATGGTTGTCTCTCTCAATCCCAGAGGGTCTCCATGGTCTCCCTTGGCCCTGGGGGGCTCCAGGGACCTGCTCCTGGGGGCTCCAGCCCCCTGTGCTCCATGCCCGCTCCCGGGGGGGCCGCGGCGCGCCCAGCTCATGCAGGGAGGGGAGGAGGGAAGGCGGCGCGGTTACCTGGCCAGATGATGGCTTCCAGTAAGGTGACCCTTCTAGCCAGGACCTCCAGCCGGGCCTGCTGCCGCAGGAGGGTTTGGAAGCTACTGGCCTGGGGGAGAGTGAGAGAGCAGAGCAGAGCGCGTGTTCGCCCCGCGGTGGACACGGCACGGGTGGCACAGCATGGCACGGGTGGCATAGCATGGCGTGGGTGGCATAGCATGGGTGCAGCCCCGGCAGGCGGGGGGGTGCCAGTGCAATGGGTGGGGGGTGCCAGGTCTCCCAGGAGGGTGCTCGTCCTGGTCTCAGAGGGGTGCCGGGGGCTCCCGTGGCCCCAGGGGGATGCGAGGGGCTCCCCCATCCCTGTGGGTCCAGGGGGGCCCGGGGGGCCCTTGCGCTGACCCTGCCCCAGCCGCAGCTGCCTCCATGTCCCCAGCAGCGCCCTGATGGGGACACGGCTGTCCCCTGCCCAGGCAAGTCCTAGCAGGGTGCTCCCTCTGCCACCCCCCAGCACACCGAGCCCACGGGCACGTGGGGGGACACGTCCCCAACCTGCCCGGGGGGCCACCGGCTTGTCCCCAAGACGGAGACTGTCACGGTGTCTCTGCCCAAGGTGGCACCCTGGGTGCTGCCCAGGGTGGGTCCTGGGGTGCGCAGCGTGGGTGCAGGCCAGGGGTGCCCTGGTGGCCCTTGGCCTGTGAGCGGTCCCCAGTGCTGGCCATGATGCCACAGTGTGGGTGATGGCTGATGACATCACACCGCAGCCAAGGTGGGGCCGACACCTTGCCCTGGTGCCCGGCCCCCCCGCGGCGGAGGGGATGGGGTGCCGGGGGACCCCTTCCCACAGCTCCATGACATCAGCGAGCCAAGGGCCACCGTGACGTCATGGGGGCCTGGTGACCTGCCGGCAGGGATGGGGGCCACCCTGAGGGTCCCCGTCCCCTCCCGCGGCCCGGGCTGGCCCCCCCCTACTCACCGTAGAGCCCAATCATTGTTTCCAAGATTAAAACCCTCTCCGCTAAAATCTTCAGCGCCTCGCGGAGCTGGTGCAAACCCTCCCCCTGGGGAGAAGAGAGGGACGGGGGTGAGGGGGGGCCGGACCCCCGCATGGCCCCGGGACCACCTCTCCTGGGGGGGGCACGGAGGGGACACAGGTACCCCCACCTCCCGGCACCCCCCGACTCACCGCAACCCTGGGCACAGCCCGGGACCCCCACGCCATCACTGGGGGTCCCAGGGACGATACGTGGGGGAGAGCAGGGGAGGGGTTGGGGGTCCCCCCCCACGCCCATCACCACCCCCCCGGCACCCATGGGTGGCAGACCCCTCTCGGTAGCTGTGTCCCCGCTCCTGTCCCCAGTGTCACCCGCCACTCACCCAAGTGCCCTTCTCGCCTGGCTCGCCCCTGGGGCCCGGCTCGCCCTGAAACACAGAAAGGAGAGGGCCTGGCAGGGGGGGGCACGGGGGGCTGCGGCCCAGGGGGGCCCGACCCAGCAACGTACCTGTGCCCCGTCCTGGCCACGGCTGCCCGGGTGGCCCTGGGGACCCTGCGGGGGGGGGGAGAGCCCATCAGCATCCGGGGGGCACGGCCAGACCCCTCATTGTGGGAGATGCTGGCAGACACCCCCCCGGCTGAGACCTCCCCAACTCGTGTCACGGCGCTGGGCTGGTGGGGACTCACCCTGTCTCCCTTCTCCCCGGGGGGGCCGGCAGCTCCGGGTGCTCCGGCTCTACCCTGTGCAAGGACAAGGTGGGTGCCATCAGCCGTGGGGGGGAGCCCGGGGAGGCTCAGCCCGCCCTGCACCCCCCACCCCGGTGCTCCCAGCACTTACGTCGGGTCCTGGGGGGCCGGGTGGCCCGATGGGACCCGGGGGGCCGGGGGGACCTGGAAGGAGAGGGGGCACAGATCAGCTCAGCCCTGGCAGGGTGCCCCACACTGGTGAACACCCCAAAAGTGCTGGGGGGGACACACACTCACCCATCGGGCCCACGGGTCCGGGGGGTCCGACGGGACCCACGATGCCCCCAGCAGCTTCGGTGAAGGTGTTGGAGAGGAACGGGTCCCCTGGGGGAGAGCATGGGTGGTGGGCAGGGGCCAGACCCCCCCGGGGCTCCCAGCACCGCTCGGGGAGGGGACCCCCCCCACCCCAGCCCCTCCTTACTGGGCTCGGCTATGCGGGGTATCGCTGGCCCCACGGGGGCAGGGGGTCCTGGGGGGCCGGGGGGCCCAGGTAACCCCTTCTCTCCGGGGAGCCCCCTGGCTCCATCCCGGCCAGGTGGTCCTGGGGGGCCGGGGGGACCTGCAGGGAGGAAGAGGAGGGTGAAGGTTGGGGGGGTGCTTGTTAAACACCCAATGCCTGAAGCTGTGCAGCGTGGGAGCCCTTCTGAGCCCCAAAACTGCCACACAGACCCCCCCAAAACCCACCTGCCAGGAGGGGGGGTTGGGACCCCCTCTCCCGCTGGGGCTCCCCATGCCCCCTTACCTGGTGGCCCCACTGGACCCTTCACCCCAGGAATGCCTGATGGTCCCCGTCCTCCTGCGTCGCCCTTAGGGCCGGAGGGGCCGGGGGGTCCCCGCGAGCCCGGTCTCCCTGCAGCCAAGCAGCACCCTGAGGGGAGCACCCCGGGGACAGCCCCTCGGAGGGTGCCCCCCACCCACACCCGGTCCCCACCATCACGCCCCAGCACAGCTCCCTGCTGCAACCCTGGTGTGGGTGGGGAGAGCATCGGTCTGGGGGGGCACCCCAAGGGCAGCAGCGCCACGCCCGTGCCCCCACCCTCCCCCAAACCAAAGCCCTTCAAATCCTCCCCAGAGCTGGCCTGGTCCCCATGCATGGCTCAATGTCACCGCCGTCCCCTGGGGACAGCTGGGGTGGGACTGCAGCCCGTTCCCCCAAGGCAGGGGGCTCCAAGAGGGGGGTCCCCCAGGTGCCCCCCCAAATATTGATAACACTTGAGTGCTTTTCCTGGGCAATGGCACTGCCGGTGCTGCCAGGTGGCACTGCCACCACCGAGGATATGGCATTGCCACCGCCGGGGCCGCAGGATGCGGGTGGCTGGCCGTGGGGAGCATGGGGCAGCTGCCTGCGCTGCCTGCCTTACCGTCATCCCCGGGGCTCCCGCGGGCAGCCGGAGACCCCCAGAGCTGCCCGGTCTCTGGCCCCCTGCCCGGGACACTGCCTTTGGGTGCTGGGGAGGTGGGGGGTTCGGCCACTGACAGCCGGGCCACCTGGCAAAGAGACGGGAGAGTTGGGTGCCGCAGCGGGGGAGACCATAAGGTGACCCCCCCCCGGGTTCCTGTGCCCCTCAAGGGGTGGCCGGACCCGGGGTCGGTGGCACTTTGGGGGGCTCACCTGTGCCTCGAGGGTGGCGAGCCGGGCCGTCAGCTCCCCGACGCGGCTGCAGTTCAGGCACCCTGTGGGGGGAAAGCGGGGGGCACGGGTGGTTGGGTGGGGGGCACCCACCCGTCTTTCGCCCACGCTGATGCAGCGTGGGGTGGCAAGGGGGGGGGACACCCACCTGAGAAAGCTGTGGGGCGCAGGGGGGGCCGGCGTGGGGCAGTGCTGGGGCGGCCAGCGTCCCGCAGGGCGAGGAAGGTGTGAGCCTCTGCCGAGGGAAGGGGGAGTCAGGAAGGGGGCACCCCCTCCCCACTGAGTTGCCTCTGTTGGGAGACCCCCAAGGGCCACGGGGCTGGGGAAGCCTGCTGCCCCTCACCCCAAAATAGGAGCAGGGGGGTGCGAGGGCTCCCGCTGCATCTGCCCCATCCTCACTCCTGGTGAGCCTCAGAGCCCCAAACCCACCCATGTCCCCAAGCCAGATCCCCCCAAACCCCCCTGGTCCTGAACCAGCCCCTCCAAACCCACCCATGACCCACACCAGATCCCCCAACCCACCCCATAACCCTCAGCCACCCCCCTCCAGCCCCCTCACGGTCCTGAACCCCAAACACCCCTATGGCCCCCAGCGAGACCCCCCCAGCCCCAGCTCGGGGGTGGCTTTGGAGGAAGGGGCACATTCCTGGGGACACTGCCCGCATCCACGACCCATCGCGGGGTCCCAGCACCTCGTCCCCACTGAGGGACCCTGGGGACAGCGGCTCGGGGCCACCTGGGGTGGCAGGAAAGGGGTGTCTGGAGCAGAGTTGGTGGCATTGCACCCCCCCGCTCCCCCCACGCTGCCACCCCACCCCGGCGCAGCCACCGCCATGCTGCAGGGGACAGCCAGCGCCGCTCTAAGCGGGCCCAGATGTGGGGCACCCGGCCAAGCACGCACGAAGCAGGAGGAGGAGGAGGAAGAGCCCCCTGCCTCCCTCTGTGCTGCTGCCACCCAGCTGGCTCCGGAGCCCCTTGTGCCAGCCACTGTCCTGCAGGCCCTCGGTGCCACCCCGCTGTCCCCAGGGTGCCCCCACCCCTGGGTGCCACCCGCTGCCCCTACAGCCCCTGATCCCCCCCATGGATCAGCTGGGGCCAGGCTGGGGACCCACAGCTGGGGTTCCAGGGGAGACGGAGGGAGGAGGGTGTGGGTGTGGGTGACGATGGGGACAAAGAGCCCCCCCCCAGACAGAGGCAGGCTGGGGGCCAGCTGCCGAGGCGGCAGCGCCTGTCGGGCCATGCATGGCACAGCCTTGCACCCATTCATCCACCCACGCGCAGGCAGCTGCCCACCCGCCCTGCGGCCGCATGCAGGGACAGCGGGCAGGCAGCCATCCCCTCACGGGCACAGCCACGCACCCACCCAGGCAGGAATGTCCGACCGTCTGTCCATCCATCCGTCTACACCCCATCCATCCATCGACCTTTCCAGTTATCCGCCCCCGGGGAACAGACAGCCAAACGTCCATCTGCCCACCCACCGCTGTATCTACCCATCCAGCCAAATGTAGGGCCGTCCACCCGTCTGTCCACCCACCCACAGGAATCCCTCTCTGCCTATCCACCTACCCACCCATCCACACGCAGGGACATCCACCCCACTATCCACCCACCCACCGACACAGGAACATCCAGCCAGCCATCTATCCGCTTATCTGTTCATCCAGCCATGGACACAGCCATCCAGCCATCTACCCGCAGGAACAGCCACCCACCCATGGGAACATCCATCTGTTCATCCATCCACTTGACCATGGGAACATCCATCCATCCACACAGAACACCCACCCACCCATCCATCCACTCAACCACAGGAACATCCATCCATCCATCCATCCATCCATCCATCCATCCATCCATCCACCCACCCACCCATTCACCCACACAGAAGAACATTCATCCATCCCTCCCTCCATCCATCCACAGAGGAACATCCATCCCTCCATCCTTCCATCCACAAAGGAACATCCATCCCTCCCTCCCTCCACAGAGGAACATCCACCCCTCCATCCCTCCATCCACAGAGGAACATCCATCCCTCCATCCGAACATCCATCCCTCCATCCATCCCTCCATCCAAAGAGGAACATCCATCTCTCCCTCCATCCATCCCTCCATCCATCTCTCCACAGAGGAACATCCCTCCCTCCATCCCTCCTTCCCACCCACCCATGGGTCCATTTCTCCATCCAGCCCTCCCCACCCTGCCCATCCCTGCCAGCGATGCCGATGGCCGGGGGCCACAGCCCCTGGGTGACACCTCCCCACCCCAGCCACAGAGAGGACCAGAAGCCCAGCGCCGGGGCAGGATGAGGCCCCTTCCCATGGCCGTGCCGGCTCCCACCTTCCTCGCAGTTGGCCCCGGTGTGCCCAGGGCAGCATCTCCACTCCAGCGCCGTCAGCGTCTTGTAGGTCACCCTGTAGATGGGCCGGACGACGGTGCGGTAGCTGCTGGCACAGAGCAGGGCAGCGCCTTCAGACCCATCCCAGGGCTCAGCCCAGCAGAGCACCCCAGGCTGCTGGGGTGGGATGCCGGGTGCCCGCTCCCAGGGGACCCTGGTGGCACCACTCACCTGCCCCCGTTGCAGGCCAGGGGCCAGCGGCAGCCCTGGAAGACCCGCTGGAGGAAGGTGCCGTTCTGGACGTGGCACGACACCGTCCGTGTCACCGTGTAGGAGCACCAGTTGCTGGAAGGGAAACCGCTGGTGCCGTCAGCCCTGCCCGGGGGTGTCCCCCCCGTCCCTGTCCCAGGGGGTTCTGCCCCCCAAATTGCCCCAGGAGATGCCCACCCCCAGCTTTTGGGGTGCCCACGGAGGACCCTCCCAGGCGGGGGCTGCCCTGGCACGCCGGGGGGAGCTGGGGCCCCGCATTCCTGCTGCATTCCCGGCCGGCATGGCGCTGGCGCCGGCTGGCCTGGAGCGGGGCCCGGAGCCCCCCCCTGCGCCCCCAGCCCACCCCGCACAAAGGCTCCTTTCTTCGGGTGCCTGCCTGCCCCACGCCGGCTCCTCATGCCAGGCTCTGCCCACCCTGGCCACCCCCCCGCCAGCCTCAGTTTCCCCCTGCAGAAGGAGGGGACACCAGTGCCACAACGCCAAGCACCCCTGTCCCCGCAGCGGGCAGGACTCGGCTGTACCCTCGGTGGGGCTCCAAACTCCGAGGCTGCGTAATTTGGGTCAAAACCCGAGCTTTTTGAGACCGCCGCAGCGCTGCACAGCCCCTGCAAGCAGGGAGGCGGTGGCGGCGGGGACGAGTGGGCGCTGCGGGGGGACAATTGTCTGGGAGGTGCCGGGGGGGCGGGGGGCACAGCAGGGTGGCACAGGGCTTTCCGGCTGGGCAGCATCCCAGGTGGGCCCTGTGCCAGGGCCATGAAAGCGCCGAGCTCGCCGGGGCCGTCTCCACGCTTCTGCTGCCGCCCCGTGATGCCGAGCGGGGTCTCGGGGGGCAGCGGCACCTCCAGTCCCTCTACCCGGGGCGACAGCCCCCCGGCACCGTCCTCCCTGGGTGGGCATCCAGCTGCCGGGCGATGCTCCCCCATGCACATGGGGATGGCACGGGTGCTGCGTCGGGATGCAGCCGCGCCGTCTCGGGGCGAGGATGCAGCGGCGGTGCCAACCCCAGCTGTGCCGGGCGCCTGCGGGGATGGGGACGGGTCCCGGCCCGTTTCGCCTCCTGCCTGGCAGAGGGAGGACGTGGGGGAATGCCCTCCCGGGGAACGCGGCAGGAGCTGGCGGGCATCGGCGTGCGAGCGCTTGCATGGCCTGGCCTGACCTGGCCCACCCGCTGCCGGGCCGGCACTCGTGCACTGAGCGGGCCCGGGCTCTGCTGCCGGGGCATGCGCGCACCTGGGGCAAAGCCCACATCGGGGTTGGCTCCGAATCCCACCCCCCTTCCCAAAACCAGCCTGTTGGCTTCGTGCCCCTCCGGCTTGGGCATGTGGGACCCCAGCGATGCGTTAGCCCAACGAGAGGGATGGGGTGGGGGCTCGCAGGCCCCCCGGTGCCGGCAGCAGGGTGGTGGGTGCCGGGTCGTGGGCTGGGGGGGGACACGGCAGGGTGGTGCCAAGGCGCCGGGGGCTTCCTGGGCTTGGCCGGGAGGGGAAGGGGAAATGAGGCAGCTTCTGCCCGTCGCCTCACCGACCCGAGCGGAACCGGGAGGTCCCGGCAATCCGGTGCCGGAGACACGGCCAGAGCCAAAGATTTCCTGTAAACAACCCCCCCGCCACCCCGCCTGCCGCTCTGCCGGGATGGGACTGTGGGGACAGGGACCACAGCCCCCCCAAACTGGGCAGCGGGCTGCCCTGGTCCCCGCCACCTCCCAGGGACGGGCAGGACCCTGGGGCCGGGGCCGCTCACCCTGCACCAGCCCCAGCAGTCCCAGTGTGCCCAGACAGCCCCAGTAGCCTCAGCACCTTGCTAGCCCTGGTAGCTCTGATAACCCCAGCAGTGATGCTAAACCCAGTATGTCCTGCTAGCCCCAGTAACCCCCCAGCAAACCCCAGAAAGTCTTGCTAGCCGCAGTAACCCCCAGCCCCAGTAAGTCCTCCTGGCCCCAGTAACCTCCAGCCCCAGTAAGTCCAGCTAGCCCCAGTAGCCCCGAGTATGCCCGAGCCCCAGTAGCCCCAGCAGCACGGACCAAGAAGCCCCTGCCCTGCCGTCCCCAGCAGCTGGTGCCCCCCAGTACCCGATGCCCCCCGTGCCCGGTACCTGGAGACCCCGGTACCCGGAGCCCCCCCGTACCCGGAGCCCCCCCAGTACCCGATGCCCCCCGTACCAAGAGCCCCCCGGTACCCGGAGCCCCCCAGTACCCGATGCCCCCCGTACCAAGAGCCCCTGGGTACCCGGAGCCCCCCGGTACCCGGAGCCCCCCGGTACCCAGAGCCCCCCGGTTCCCGGTACCCGCAGCCCCCGGTGCCTGATGCCCCGCCGTGCTCGCTGCCCGCATCCCCATCTCCCCGGTGCTCCCCAGGCTCCGTGCCCGGTGCCCCCCGTGCCCGGCGCCCCCCCTCCCGGTGCCTGCGCTCCATCTCCCCGGTGCTCCCCACCCCCGGTGCCCCCGGTGCCGGTACCTGCGGGCGGCGGGCTGCAGCAGGGCCGGGCTCCAGGAGCCGGCGGCGGCGGGCAGCAGCAGGCAGCAGAGGTACAGGCAGAGCCCCAGGGGTGCGGGCAGGGGCAGGCAGCGGCGGCAGGACCCCCGGTGACGGCCCGCCATGCCGTTCCGCTGGGCTCGGCGTGGGGCGGCGCTGCCCGGGCACCGGCACCGGCACCGGCACCGAGCGGGGCGGCGGGAAGGGGAGGGGAGGAGGAGGAGGAGGGATGGAGGAGGAGGGATGAAGGAGGAGGAAGGACCCCCCGCTCCCCCGCCTTCCCCCCCGATGGCGGCACGGACGGGGGGGGGGGCACGATCTGGGGGGGCTCCGCGCAGGGAGGGGGCGCGGTGCGGGGGCTGCACCCAGAGGCGGGGCCCCGGTCCCCGGGGGAGCCCCGGTCCCCGTGAGAGCCCCGGCGCGGCCCTCTGCGCGGGGACACACGCGTGGGTGCCTGGGTGCTGGGTACGCTCACATGTGTGCTTCTGTGTGTGCGTGTACACACGCGTGGGTGCGTGGGTGTTACACGTGTGTGCGTGTGTGCGCGTGGTACACGCGTGTGTGTGGGGGTGCGTGGGTGTTACACGTGTGTGTGCATGTGCACACGTGTGTGCATCTGCGTGTGCATGGGTACACACGCGTGTGTGCTTCTGTGTGTGCATGGGTACACACGTGTATGTGCGTGGGTGTTACACATGTGTGCGTGGTACACACGCGTGTGTGTGGGTGCGTGAGTGTTACACGTGTGTGTGCATGTACACATGCGTGGGTGTGTGGGTGTGTTACACGTGTGCGCGTGCATGGTACACACGCGTGTGTGCATCTGCGTGTGCGTGGGTACACTCACATGTGTGCTTCTGTGTGTGCATGGCTAAACACGTGTGTGTGCGTGTGTGTGTGGGTGTTACACGTGTGTGTGTGTGTGTGCGTGGTACACGCGCGTGTGTGTGGGGTGCGTGGGTGTTACACGTGTGTGCGTGCATGTACACACGCGTGTGTGCATCTGCGTGTGCGTGGGTACACTCACATGTGTGCTTCTGTTTGTGCATGGCTAAACACGTGTGTGCGCGTGGGTGTTACATGTGTGTGCGTGCATGGTACACGTGTGTGCATCCTTGTGTGCGTGGGTACACACACGTGTGCTTCTGTGTGTGCACGGGTACACACACACGTGTGTGTGTGCATGATACACATGCATGTGTGCATCTGCATGTGCATGGGTACACACGTGTGTGCGTCCTGGTGTGTGCATGGTACACACATGTGTGTGCATCTGCATGAGCGTGGGTACACACACGTGTGTGCTTCTGTGTGTGCATGGGTACACATGCGTGTGTGCGTACCAGTGTGGGCATGGTACACACGCATGTGTGCATCTGCATGTGCATGGGTACACACACGTGTGCTTCTGTGTGGGCATGGTACACACGCATGTGTGCATCTGCATGTGCATGGGTACACACACGTGTGCTTCTGTGTGGGCATGGTACACGCATGTGTGTGCATCTGCGTGAGTGTGGGTACACACGTGTGTGCGTGTGTGTGCATGGGTGCTACATGTGTGTGCATCTGCATGTGCATGGGTACACACACGTGTGCTTCTGTGTGTGCATGGGTACACACACACGTGTGCTTCTGTGTGCATGAGTACACACGTGTGTGTGTGCATGGGTACACACATATGTGCGTTTCTGTGTGTGCCCCTGTACATGTGTGTGTATGTGTGTGTGTGCAAGGGTACGTGTGTGTGCATCTGCGTGTGCATGGGTTCACACGTGTGCTTCTGTGCATGCATGTGTACACACATGTGTGTGCACCTCTGTGCGTGGGTACACACGCGTGTGCTTCTGTGTGTGCATGGGTACACATGCATGTGTGCATCTGCATGTGCGTGGGTAGACACACATGTGCGCTTCTGCGTGTGCATGGGTACTACACGTGTGTGTGCATCTGCATGTGTATGGGTACATGCACATGTGTGCTTCTGTGTGTGCACGGGTACACACATGTGTGTGCATGTGTGTGCATGGGTACTACACGTGCGCGTGCATCTACGTGTGCATGGGTACCACACGTGTGTGTGCTTGGGTACACACGCATGTGCACACCCTTGAGTACGCATGAGTACACACGTGTGTGTGCATGGGTGCACACGTGTGCGTGCATCTACGTGTATGGGTACCACACGTGTGTGCTTGGGTACACACGCATGTGCGCACCCCTGAGTATGCATGAGTACACACGTGTGTGCGCATGGGTACACACGTGTGTGTGCATATGCGTGTGCATGAGTGCGTGCATGTGTGTGCTTCTGTGCATGCACATGTACACAGGCGTGTGTGCGTCCCTGGGTGCACGCGTGTGTGTGCATGGGTGCACACGCGTGTGTGCATGAATGTGTGCACGGGTACCCATGCATGTGTGTGTGTAGGCGTGCACTGGGACACGGATGTGTGTGCATCGGCGTGTGCATGAGTACACACGCGTGTGTGTGCGCATCCGTGTGTCCTCGCGCCCACACCCGCGTGTCCGTCCGTGTGCGATGCTCTGCAGGCCCGCAGGTGTGTTTGTGTCTGCGTGTGCGTACGCGTGTGCACACGGCCCGGGTGGGTGTACACCCGCCTGTCTGTCTGTCTGTCTGTCTGCGGCTCTTCTTCCGGCTGCCTCTTCCATGTGTGCATGTGTGTGTGGTCCCTGGGCCGGGGCGTGCAAGGAGGCCGCGTGTGTGCATGGGCGTGCGTGGGTGGTCCCTGCCGGGGGTGTGCGGGTGGGGGGGCCCTACAGGCAGCGTGTCTGTCTGTCTGTGTCTGGGGACACGTCCCCTCACCGGCAGCACCCCGGGACCCCCCACCCCTCTCCTCTGTGGGGTGGTCGCCCTTGGCTCATCCGCAAACCGGCTGAGCCCCTTCCCACGCCGGCGGCGGGGGACCCAGGTGTCCGGGCCCCCACCCATGGGGTGGGAGCGTGCGAGGGGGGCTGCGCCCTGCCTGCCCCCCCCCCCCCCAGTATGGGGAGAGCACTGGAAGGCCTGGAGCTGGGCTCGGGGGAGAGCGGGGCAGGAGGACTCTGCGCTGGAGCGGATGAGGGAGCGCTCCCACGGGCCCCCCGCACCCATGGGTGCTGCCTTCCGCTGGGCACAGCGCAGGCGGGGGGGGGATGCACCCCCACCCGCACCTGGGGGGACCCTGCCTGCCCCCCCCAGCTGGCAGCCACCCCCTTGGTGGGTCAGAGCCCCGGGGTGTCCCCAAACCCCTTGCCGGCCCCCCGCAGCGCCGCTGGCAGCCTGGCCATCCTCGCCGCGGGGCCCGGGACGTGCTGTTTACCCTGGTGGGTGCTCGGAGGAGCCGAAGGTCGCCCGCGCTCCTCCTCAGACTAAACAAGCCCCACTGGTGGCCTTGCCAGGCTGTCCCCAGCCCCGAGCTGAGCACACGGGCCCCAGCCTCGGGCTGCACAGGACCTTGTCCCCACGGCTCCCCTGAGTGACCCCCACCCAGCTCTGGGGTCCCCTCACCCATGCCCACCCCCTGCTTGGTGGCATGGATCCCTCCCGGGCTCCTCATGTGTGTTTCAGCCCAGCTCCGGGTCCTTGTGCCATGTCCCTGTCCCAGACCCAGGTCCCCATGCCATATCCCAGCCCCAGGTCCCTGTCCCAGCTCCATGTCCCCATGGGATGGCCCAGCTCTGGGTCCCCATGCCATGTCCCCATCCCAGCCCCAGGTCCCTGCCCTGGCTCCATGTCCCCATGCCATGTCCCCGTCCCAGCTCCAGGTCCTTGTGCCACGTCCCAGCTCCAGGTCCCTGCCCTGGCTCCATGTCCCCATGCCATGTCCCCATCCCAGCTCCAGGTCCCTGCCCTGGCTCCATGTCCCCATGCCGTGTCCCCATCCCAGCTCCAGGTCCTTGTACCACGTCCCAGCTCCAGGTCCCTGCCCTGGCTCCACGTCCCCATGCCATGGCCCAGCTCCACATCCCCATGCCACATCCCCATCCCAGTTCCATGTCCCCATCCCAGCTCCATGTCCCCATACCATGTCCCAGCTCCAGGTCCCTGCCCTGGCTCCATGTCCCCCTGCCACATCCCTGTCCCAGGTCCCCATGCCATGCCCCCGCCCCGGGTCCATGTCCCCATGCCATATGCCTGCCCTAGCTCTATGTCCCCATGCCATGGCCCAGGCAGGGACCAGGGCTCAAAGCTGAGCTGAAATGAGGCTCCTGGGGGCGGGGGGCCCGAGGTCGGGCCGCTCAGGGCAATTACGGCCTCTTGGTGCCCACAGGGCCCTGCCCCATGTCCCCGCCAACGTCCCCAGCTCTGCGTCCCCCAAAATACCTCTGTGACCCCATCGGCTCCCCGAACAGACGTGCCCTCCCAGCCTGGCTCCCGGCGAGGCGTGGGGCGTGCCAGGATGGGGAGAGGCTACTGGTGGGTCCCAAGGGTGCTGATGGGGCTCACGGAGCAGCCCCCGGGACCCCCACCCCTGCCTGAGCCGTGGCATAGGGTGCCAGCCCCCCACCCCGTTTGCCCTGGGGCCAGCTCCTGGCATGAGGCCTGGGTGCAGCTCATTGCATGGATGGGGCAGTGGGTGGCTCCTGCCCATGAGGGCCGACGGGGAGCCGTGTCCCCCACCCTGGGGATGGGGACAGGGACGGGTCGGTGTCCCCATGCTCGACTCTGCTCAGCCCCTGCCCGGCCCGGGGCTCGGTGCCACCCCGGACTGCCACGCCGCGTGGCCGAGGCCACCAGGTGGCACTGCGAGGCCACCGTGGCCATCGCTGCCCTGCCCTTGGCCACCCCCGGGGCCAGCCCCGGTCCCCGGCGGTGCCGCCGGGCCAGCCCGCGGCCCGTGGGTGGCCCCTGCCCGGCGGCGGGGGAGGGACCGGAGCCCGGGAGGAACAACCCCTCTGTCCCCAGATCTGTCCCCGGTCTGTCCCTCCACGGGCATGGCCACAGTGGCAGCCCCTCTATCCCCAAATCTGCCCTCTCCATGGGTACGGCCAGAGTAGAAAACCCTCTGTCCCCAAATCTGTCCCTCCATGGGTGCAGCCAGAGTGACAACTCCCCTGTCCCCAGATCTGTCCCCTCTGCAAGCACGGTCAGAGCGACAGCCCCTCCATCCCCAGATCTGTCCCCAAATCTATCACTCCGCAGGCAGAGCCATGAGCCCCTGGGCCGAGGTGGGTGGTGATGGGGGCAAGCGGGGCAGCCACTGGGGTGTCCCCACGGCTCAGGGCCTCCTGCCACCTCCCGTGCCTCAGTTTCCCCGTGGGGCTGTGGGAACCACATGCCCTAAGGGGGACGAGGTCCCCCCCCAGCCAGGCTGGTCAAGCCAGGGGACAGCCCCCCTGGGGACAGCCCACCCCATGCGTGTGTGTGAGCACACGCGTGTTCGCCGCTCTGACACGCCTGCGTGCCCGTGCCCCAGGGCTGGGCCACCTGCGGGTGCCACTGCCCGCTCCTGCGCTGGGTGCAGGTCCCCGGTGTGGGCGCTGGGTGGGGGTCCCCGCTGCGGGTCCCCGATGTGGGTGCGGGTCCTGGCCTTGTGCCCGGTGCGGGTGTACGGGTGACTGGTACCCTTGGTCCCCGGGTGGGCGCCCACAGCAGGTGGGGGTCCCCGGTGTGGGTGCTGGGTGTGGGTGCCTGTCCCCAGTGTGGGTCCCCAAGGCAGGGCACTGGTGTGTGTCCCCTTGCATGTCCCCAGTGTGGGTGCCTGGCCCCAGTGCTGATGCCCGGTCCCCTACGTGTCCCAAGTGCGTGTCCC
This sequence comes from Theristicus caerulescens, assembly GCA_020745775.1. Taxonomy (NCBI): domain Eukaryota; kingdom Metazoa; phylum Chordata; class Aves; order Pelecaniformes; family Threskiornithidae; genus Theristicus; species Theristicus caerulescens. Next base: position 12,498,082 of record CM036570.1, read on the forward strand.
CGGTCACCCGTGCGTGTCCCTGGTGTGGGTGCCCAGCCCCGGTGCGGGTGCCCAGTCCCGGTGCGGGTGCCCAGTCCCAGTACAGGTCCCTGGTGCAGATCCCTGGTCCTCTACGCATCCCCAGTGTGTGTCCCCAGTCCCCCATCCGTGTCCCTGGTGAAGACACCTGGTCCCTTGTGCGTGTCCCCAGTCCGTGGCCCTGGTGTGGGTGCCTGGCCCTGCTGTGGGTGCCCAGTCCCGGTACAGGTCCCCAGTGTGTGTGCCCAGTCCCCTCCATGTCCCCCATGCGTGTCCCCCGTGCAGCCCTCAGTGTGTGCCCCTGGTGTGTGTGCCCAATCCTGGTGCATGTCCCTGGTCCCCATGGGTGTCCCTGGTCCTGGTGCGTGTCCCCAGTGTGTGTGCCCAGTCCCAGTGCCTGGTCCTGGTGCATGTGCCTGGTCCCAGTGTGTATGCCCAGTGCATGTGCCCAGTCCTGGTGGGTGTCCCCAGCGTGTGTGCCCAGTCCCAGTGCTGTGCCCAGTCCCAGTGAGTGTCCCTGGTGTGTATGCCTGGTCCCAGCGCGTGTCCCCAGTGTGTGTGCCCGGTCCTGGTGAGTGTCCCCAGTGCATTTGCCTGGTCCCGGTGCATGTGCCCAGTGCCGGTGACTGGTCCCAGTGTGTGTCCCCAGTGTGTGTGCCCAGTCCCAGTGCACGTGCCCAGTGTGGGTGGCTGGTCCCAGTGCGTGTGGCCGGTCCCAGTGCATGTGGCCAGTCCCAGTGCTTGTGCCCAGTCCTGGTGGGTGTCCCTGGTGCAGATGCTGGTGGGTGTCCCCGGTGCGTGTGCCCGGTCCCAGTGCGTGTGCCCAGTCCCAGTGCATGTGCCCAGTGCCGGTGGCCGGTCCCAGTGCGTGTGCCCGGTCCTGGTGGGTGTCCTTGGTGCGTGTGCCCGGTCCCAGTGCGTGTGCCCAGTGTGGGTGCCCGGTCCTGGTGGGTGTCCCTGGTGCGTGTCCCTGGTCCCAGTGCATGTCCCCGGCGCATGTGCCCGGCCCCGGTGGCTGTCTCCGGTGCAAATGCCCGGTCCCGGTGCGTGTCCCCGGGTGCGTGTCCCCGGTGCAGATGCCCGGCCCCGGTGGCTGTCTCCGGTGCAGATGCCCGCTCCCGGTGCGTGTCCCCGGTGCAGATGCCCGGCCCCGGTGCGTGTCCCCGGGCGCGGGTGCCCGGTCCCGGCGCGTGGCCCCGGTGCGGGTGCCCGCGCGGCCGTGCGCGCCGCCGCCGGTGCCCGTGGCTGCCTGGCGCTGCCGGAGCGCTGCCGCCGCCCGGCCCCGCTCCCGCTCCCGCTCCCGCCGCCGCCGCTGCTCCCGGTGCGGCTGCGGGTCCCGCTGCGGCTGCGGCTGCCGGAGGTAACGGCGCGGGGCGCGGGCGATGCCGGGCGGCGGCGGCGGCCATGGCGGGGCGGGGGGGTACCGGCTCCGGGGGGGGGCGGTGGCGGGACCGTGCACCGGGGGCTGCCGTGCACCGGGGGGGGACCGTGCACCGGGGGCTGCCGTACACCGGGGGGGCCGTGCCCCGGGGGTCCGTGCACCGGGGCCGGGCCTGGCCTTTCCAACCCCCCACCCTCCAAAGCAGCCGGGCCCCGGGGAGGGGAGGGGGGGGGGCTGGCACTGGGGCTCGTCCCCACGGCCCGGTCCCGGGGGGGGGTCCCGGGGTTGGGGCTCGGCTCCCTGCAGCTCCGGCGGTGCTCGGGGTCACGGCGGGTGCTGGGTGAGCGCCAGGGTGCACACGCGTGTGGAGGTGTGAGGGTGTCGGTGCGTGTGTGTGCATCCCTGCGGGGGGGGGGGTGGTGTTGTGCTACCGTGGGTCCCTGTGTCTGTCTGTCCGTCTGTCTCGGTCCTGCTGCCCGTCTGTGTCACCGGCTGTGTGTGTGCCAGCGCGTGTGCCCGTGCGTGCGTCTCTGTGTCAGTGTGTCTGTGTGTGCCTGGCCGTGTCCGTGCGTCTGTCTGCTTACGGCGGCTGTGCAGCAAAACATCCCCCCCCCTCCCGGCCCCCCACCCACCCGCGTGGGGCTGGGGGCTGCCGTGGGTGGGCGAGGGGCTGGGCCGGGGAGCGGGGGGCCAGGGCCGGCGGCCTGGGATCACCCCCAGCCCAATGTCTGCAGTGCAGATCATAAATCAGCGGCGGCTGGAGCGGGCTCGGGGGGCCGCGGGCTCCCCAGCACCCAGACCGCCTGGGCAAGGAGCCATGGGGCTCCCCAGCCTTGCGGGGCCCCCACCAGCCCCCCAGGCATGAGCAGGATCGCCTCTACCCCCCGTCCCCCTTGTCCCCGCTGTCACGTTGGAGGCCGGCAGCCGGCTGGGGCTGGCAAGCAGCCCACGCTGCCAGGGCTGCGGGCACAGCGGCCTCGCTGCCCGCCGGCTCCGTGGGGGTGATGGGGACGGTCCTCCAGCTGCCATCCGTGTGGTGGTACCCGGGGTGACCAGCGTCATGGCCCTGTTTTGCAGGTGACACCCCCTCATTTGCCACCGGTGATGTGCCGGGCGACGGGGACAGCCGTGGAGCCACCGAGGACATAGGCTGAGCGGTGGGACACGAGGAAGAAGAGGAGGAGGGGGTGTCTTGGGGACAGCACCGTGGCTGTGTGTCCCCAGCATCGTCTGCAGCCACCGGCCACCCTTGAGCCGACACAACCCGGGGGGCTCCCGGTGACTTTTTGGAGCCTGAGCCTTGCCAGTGCTGCGGGGAGGAGGAAGGGCTGAGGAAGACGTGCTGAGTGATGGATGGCCCCAGCCTGGCGTGGCAGCCCTGGGGGAGCGGGACCGGGCGGCTCGGGGACCTCGGGGACCTGGCTGGCAGCACTCGCCTCTGCAGAGCCCCACGGTGTTTGCTGTGCTGAGCGCCGGAGCCCGCAGCCAGCGGGAGCCGGGAGGAGGATTCGGAGGGGCTCCGGGTGAGCCCCGCATCCCTGTGCCGGGGCATGGCGCGGGGCTGAGCCGCCGTCCCCCCGGCATGGCGCGGCAGGGCTCGGGGGCCATGCTGGCCTCCGGTGGCCTGGGCTTCCCCCCTCAAAACCTGGCCCGCGTGGTGGTTTGGGAGTGGCTGAACGAGCACGGGCGCTGGCGGCCCTACTCGGCTGCCGTCTGCCACCACATCGAGAACGTGCTGAAGGAGGACGCCCGTGGCAGTGTGGTGCTGGGCCAGGTCGATGTCCAGCTGGCGCCCTACATCATCGACCTCCAGTCCATGCACCAGTTCCGGCAGGACACAGGTAAGGGCCTGGTGCTGAGCTGGGAACATCCATCCACCCATCCTTCCTTCCATCCCTCCATCCTTCCATCCACCCATCCATCCATCCTTCCATCCTTCCATTCATCCATCCTTCCTTCCCTCCCTCCCTCCCTCCCTCCCTCCCTCCATCATTCCACCCTGGTGTGTATCTATTTATCTGCTTGTAGTTCCATTCATCCATCTGTCCAGCTGTCCATCCATCCATGCATCTATCTCACTGCGTATCTGTTTGTCTGTCATTCCATCCTTCCATCCATCCTTCTGTCCATCCATCCATCCATCCATCCATCCTTCCCTCCCTCCCTCCCTCCCAGTGTATCTCTACTTACTTGTCTGTCACTTCATTCCTGCATCCATCCATCCATCCGTCCATCCGTCCTGCCCTCCCTCCCTCCCAGTGTATCTCTACTTACTTGTCTGTCACTTCATTCCTGCATCCATCAATCCATCCATTCACCCATCCATCCACCCATCTGCCTGTCCATCTGTCCCTCCAGCCCATTGCACACACCCTCCTCTCCGTCCATCTGTCCCTCCCATTCCTTCTTTCCTCCCCTCACCCTGCTGGGCTCTGCTCCCCCCGTGGACCCCATGAGGCTCCTCCTGCCCTTTCCTTTCCCCCTCCCCACTTTCCCCCTCCACCGTGGACCCCTGCCCTGGAGGGACGTGTCCCAAAGTCCCTCCATCCCCTCTCACCCCGCCGCGGGGTGCTGTGGTGGGTGGTGTGTCCCACTGTCACGCTGGCCACCCGTCTGCCCCACAAAGCTGCCCCATCCAGGATCCCCAAGGAACTGGGCAGGCCCCAGTTTGGGCACTGGGAGCTGCGGTGGGCACCGGGCTGGTTGCAGCTGTGCAGCTGTGGCGGTCGGTGCCTGCCCGCCAACGGCGCCGTGCTGCGGCGCGCATCCAGGCCACGCGTTCTCGGGGGAAATCAAAGCCGGTCCCGCGCCGGCATAGAGCCCAGACCCCATTAAATGTGTCCCAGTCGCGGTGTGGCCCAATAAACCGGCGCATGCCGGCTGTGCCGCGGGGGACTCACCAGTTCGGGTGCTTTCCGGGCCACCCCTGCATCCCTGCCTGCCGGGAAGCGTGGGGCTGCCGAGGGCAGGGTCCGGCCCCAGGCCAGGCAGAGCAGGCAGGGGACCTGCCACGCACCGGGTGACACCCCTAGCTCCCCCCGACTTGCCTGGGGCCACCCCAGAGCAGGACCCCCGTGGCTGTGGTCCCCCTGCCCGGCCACCGATGCCACCGTTCGCAGTCACCAGCGATGGCGAATGACCCTGCGTGCAGGTGTGGCTCCTGCGATGGGCTGGGGACCGAGATGGGGACCGAGCCAGGGACCTGCCACCCTGCCTCTGCCATCGAGCCTGGCTCCGAATTGGTCTGCAGCCGGTCACGGGCTTGGCAAGGGGCAACTTGGCACCCGCAGCCCTGAGTCAGCGCGGCCACGGCCACCGGCACGACTGGGTCGTGCCGGTGGCCGTGGCCGCGCTGACTCAGGGCTGCGGGTGCCACTGGGACACCCTGGCTGTCCCCATGCCAGCTCCTGCCAGCTTTGGCCAGGCCCCATCCTCTGACAGCAGACACCTGGCATCGCATCCCATGGCCACGGTGCTGGGTGCTCCCGGGGAGCACGTGCCCACAGTGGGGCTGTGGCTGAGTTTGGGGGTGACACGTCTCTGCTGGGAGCAAAACAGCTCTTCCCGGCATGTTCCCGGGTACCGCAGTCCCCGTGCCAGCAGGGCTTGGGGACAGGGATGCTGAGAGAGGGGCCTCGCCATCCCCAGGGATGTCACAGGAGGGGACGTGGCCATCGCTTTGGCTCCATCCTGTAGATTGTCATCGTCATCTCCATGTGCCCCATCCCTGCATCCATCATCTCTGCCCTTGGATGTGGCCTGGGGGCAGCCGGCTTTGGAGGCTGTCAAATGTCTCTGGAGTCCCGTGATGCTTGGGGACACGAGGGTCCCCCATGCTGAGGGTGCTGCCGGTGCCCGCTGTGGCCTGGGGACACAGGGAGGGCAGGCAGGAGGCTGGGGGCAAGGGGGGCTTGGCCCGCGCTGTGCCTGGGCACGGAGAAACCCAAGCCAAAACGGCGACGGTGCGAAATGAGGTGACCCTGTTCCGAGCAGCGGGGACGCACGTCCCCTCCCTGTGGCCCTGGGGACGCTGGCTCGGCCCCGCGGCTCCCGCGTGGCTGGTGGAGGTGGCAGGGGCTGTGGGGCTGGGGGCAGCTGGTGGCCCTCGGGGATCCGGAGCTGCGTGTGCCCACATGCACAGGCTGGGGTGTCCTCCCCTCGTCCTCCTCTGCTCTGCTGCAGCAGGACGCGGGATGCGGGCAGGGGGATGCGGGCAGGGGGATGCAGGATGCGGGATGCGGGATGCGGGATGCGGGATGCGGATGTGAGCGGGCAGGGGGATGCGGGATGTGGCTGCGAGCGGGCAGTGGGACATGGGATGCAGCTGCAAGGACCAGTGGGTGCAGGACATGGATATGAGCGGGATGCGGGCAAGAGTGGGCAGCGGGATGGGGGACATGGATGCAAAGAGGCAGGCACGGATGTGAACACGAGCGGGAGGCAGGGCACAGATGTGAGCGGGATGTGGGCAGGAGCGGGCAGCGGGATGTGGATATGAGCCAGCAGTGGGATTTGGGATGCAGGCAGGAGCGGGCAGCGGGGATGAGCGGTTCTCCGCAGGCTGCCGGAGCGGGGTGAGCAGCCTCCCTCCCGCAGGGCTGCCGGCAGAGCTGCCTCAGCACAAGCTGGCAGCTGGGGCCAGGCTCTGCTGCCTGACGCGGCCGATGATTAATGACCGTTATTAGCCTCGTTAATCGGGCTGGGCAAACAGTGCTGGCGAGGGGATAGAAAAGCACCGTGCTGCGGGGGCACTGCCAGGGCCGCGGCTCGGGGAGGGGGCTGCGATGCCTCCCCCCACTGCGGAGCTTCAGAGGTGGCTGCAGCATCCAACTCGGTGGCAAGCAAGTAGCAAGGGGCCAGGATTTGGCCCTGTATGGGGGACAACGCCTCGCTCCCGTGACTGCCAAAGCCGGCCGGAGCTGCGGCAGCTGTCAGGAAACCCCTTCTGACCGGGAAATGCTCCCCCCGTCCCGGGGGTGGCGAGGGGACCCCGGCCGGGGAGGGCGGAGAAGGGCCTGGACCAGAGGGATGGAAAAAGATGCTGGGGGCCGAGCAGCATCGCCCTTCCCGTGGCGGCCAGGGCCGTGATCCCAACCGCCGGCAGCCCGGCCGGCGGCCAAGCCAACACCGCCGCCACCGCTAATGGAGGGTTGTTGAGCCTCATGAGTCCCCGGGGAGGCGCAGCCCTGCAGACACGCCGATCGATCCATCGCATGCCGCGGCTGCCGCGGCTCGGCGGAGGGGAGGCCGGTGCTGCCTGTTGGGGTGAGGTGGCCGTCACCCCTCCTGCACCCTGGGGTGCTTTGTGGAGGGCGAGAGCAGCTGCTTGCACCCCAAAGTGCCTCTGCATCCCCATCCCTGCGGGGTGCTGGGCTGGGAACCGGACACGCACACATGCGTGCAGGCGCGGGTCCCTCCGCCAGCACCCCGGGGTGCTGGAGCCCTGCGGGCGCTCATCCCCGCTGTCTCCCCAGGGACCATGCGCCCCGTCCGGAGGAACTTCTACGACCCGTCCTCGGCCCCGGGGAAGGGCATCGTGTGGGAATGGGAGAACGACAACAGCTCCTGGACACCCTACGACATGGACATCTGCATCACCATCCAGAACGCCTACGAGAAGCAGCACCCCTGGCTGGACCTCTCCTCCCTGGGCTTCTGCTACCTCATCTACTTCAGCAGCATGTCCCAAATGAACCGGCAAACCCAACGCAAGCGCCGGCTCCGGCGTCGCATGGACCTGGCGTATCCCCTCACCATGGGCTCCATCCCCAAGTCGCAGTCGTGGCCGGTGGGCACCAGCACGGGGACACCCTGCTCCTGCCCGCAGTGCCTGCTGGTCAACAGCACCCGTGCCGCCTCCAACGCCATCCTGGCTTCCCAACGCCGCAAGCTCTACCCGGGTGCCGTCCGCCAGAGCAGCACCTTCGCCGGGGCGGCTCTGTGGCCGGCGGGGACGGGGACAGCGGCAGTGGCGGGTGGCACGACCAAGGGCGAGGGGCTGCGGGTGCCCAGCGGGGCATTCGCCCCCAGCCAGAGCGTGCCCGGCGGGGTGTCGCTGCCCGGGCTCAACAACCTCAACCGGCCCGGCACGCAGCGGGGGGCTGGACTCGGCGCCCGTGCCACCGTCCCCCCGGGGTAAGCTGGCTGAGGGAGGGTGGCCTGGGGAAGGGGACAGCCGCGGTGTCACTGAGCCTGTGGGGATGCCAGGCGAGGTGGGCGCAGGGATGGGCACGCAGAGCGGGGGGAAAGGGGAGATGGAGGTGCCTTGTCCCCTGCTGTCACCTTGCACAAGCAGCCCCAGCCCTTCCAGCACCGCCACCGTGTCACCTCTAGCCCCAGGCTCCCCACCCTGGGGACGTGGTTGCGGGAGGGACAGCCCCAGCAGCTGGCTCGTCCCAAGTGGTCCCTTGGATCCCTGCCCCTGCAGAGAGGCTGCGGTGATTTGTGCAGCGTGCTGTGTCATGCCGTGCCGTGCCGTGCCACACTGTGCCGTGCCAGCTGGAGGAGATGGAGTGCCCGGTCCCAGGGGACTTGTGTCCCTGCTGTCCGGCATGGGGTGTATGACCCTGGCTTGTGGCCCAGTGCCACCAGGCAGGTCTCTGAGGGGCACACGGTTGCGGGGACCGCAGCCCCGTGTCCCCTACATGGATGGGAACAACTTGCCGAGGGCATGCGGGTGGATGAGCGGACCCCCAGTGGGGTGTCCCGGTGGGTGTCCCTGTCCCAGCACCCAAGCCCCCATGGCCATACCCCTCGGTGGGTCAGCCTGGCGTCCCCGAGGGGCAGGCAGGAGTGGCCATGGCCCCAAGCCTGACGCGACGATCAAGCTGTGATGGCACGGCTGGCAGCCTGCCAGCGTGGGAAAGCCCCGGTGCCGCTCACTCGGGTGGGAACCAGCCCGGATCCAGCCCCGGGGTATTTGGTCAGAGACCCCCAGAGGGGAGCGAGTGCCCTGGGCCATTCCAGGGGACGAGGGGAGAACCTGTCCCATCCCTCCCAGCTCCTGCCATGGGGACAGGATCCGGCCCCGGGCTGGGGGGTGCGAGGGGAGGCAGAGGGGCCCCAGCTGGGCTGGGAGGTGGGGGCCGGGGGGGCAGGCAGGTTCACTGAGCCCCCGGCAGGTCCTGGCGTGTTTCCTTCCCCTGCTGACGTGCTGCTTTCGCTTCCGCGTGCCGGGCGCTGGGCCAAGCAATCCCTGTCCCCATCACTGTCCCCGTCCCCGTCCCGGCACACAGGCCCCATCCCACGCATCCCCATGGACAGGTAAGAGGGGGTGAGGAAGACCCTGGGCGGGGGCTGAGCTGGGACCTCCACTGCTGCCCCTGCCTTGGTGTGGTGGGAGCTTTGGGAGCAGGGGGGAGAACACCTGCAGCCCCAGCTCACGTGGGGCTGAGCGCTGCCGAACTCGTCACCACGATGGTTGTGTGCATGGGGGGCTTTTGGGATTGGGGAGTGGGGTGACGCCGCTGGCGGGGGCTGCTGAGCTGGGGCAGGTCCCCTGGGGCAGGGCACTATGCAGGGCTCCTCTGCTGGGCTTTCTTGCTTGTCCTACATCCCAGTGCATGTCCCATCCTTCCATCCATCCTTCCATCCATCCATCCATCCATCCATCCATCCTCTTGCCCAGCCACACATCTGTCTGTCCATCCATCTGTCCATCCATTTCTCTGTCCTTTACCACCCGTGGGCACAGCCACATCCATACCTACACACACCTGCGCACCAGCACACGCATCTGCCTGCGCTCCCAGCTGCACGCCCAGCCTTGCACGCATGGGTGCCCACCCAGCCACGGGTGCCCATCCAGCCCTGGGTGCACACACAGCTGCACACCCAGCCACGGGTGCACACACGGGTGCACACCCAGCCATGGGTGCCCACACGGGTGCACACCCAGCCATGGATGCACACACGGGTGTGCACCCAGCCATGGGTGCCCACACAGCCACGGGTGCACACGCACACGGGAGGTGCCCTGGGTCAGCGGGGGTGAGCAGGCAAGGAGGCACCGTGCCATTGCCCTGGGGGTCTTGGTGCTGGCAGCCCTGGAGGGGTGAGGGTCCCCTTGGGGCACGGGAGCGATGGCCAGGGCGATGGGTGAGGTGGCGAGGCGCAGGGATGGTCCCCGTGGGGGATGCGGGACATGGGACATCGCTGTCGGGCCATCCCAATGAGGCACCCGCCCTGGGTCAAGGAGGAGGTGATTTCCCCAGCATCACTGGGTCCCTACCGTTGGGCTGGCACTGGGTGACAGCCCCATGAGACGGACAGCAACCCCCCAAGGCTGGCGAGGGGACACCCCGCTCTGCGTTCCACGGGGAGGACGCTGCCCTGGGGACGTGCCACACGGCAGGGTGACAGTGCCAGCCCTGCCAGCCCGGCTGAGCCCCTTCCCCTCCCATCTCCACGCAGGGTGCCAGCTCTCCCGGTCAAGAACCTGAACGGCACCGGCCCTGTCCATCCCGCCCTCGCAGGTAACGGGGGGTCCTGCCACCGGCTGGGTGTCACCGCCGGGTGACATCGTGGGGCAGGCAGAGGGAGGGATGGATGGACATTGGGTGGACGGACGGACAGCACCTCTCCCCGGCGCAGGGATGACGGGCATCCTCATGTGCGCCGCCGGGCTGCCCGTCTGCCTGACCCGTGCCCCCAAGCCCATCCTGCACCCGCCGCCCGTCAGCAAGAGCGACATCAAACCCGTGCCCGGGGTCAACGGCATCTGCAGGAAAACCAAAAAGAAGCATCTCAAAAAGAGTAAGGAGCTGCCGGCGTCCCTGCGCGCCCTCGGCCGTGCCAGCCCCTGCCGGAGGGGAAACTGAGGCATGGGCGCTGCTGCTGCCTGCGGGGGTGGGGTTTGCCTGAGGGGTTTGGGGTGATGCCCACGGCTCCCCTGTGCCACATGCTGGCACCCCCTCCTCCTCGTGCTGTCCCCATCCTGGTGGCAGGGGTGGCAGGGCACCGTGGGCAGGCTCTGATGGCATCTCCCCCTCTGTCTGCGGCAGGCAAGACCCCCGAGGACGTGGTGCGCCGCTACATCCAGAAGGTGAAGAACCCCCCGGACGAGGTGAGTGGGCATCCCCGGGCACCGCGGCTCGGCCACGGGCTCACCCCGGGGCCGCTGGAGGTTTGTGGGGCTCAGGCACGGGCAGAGGTGCAGGCAGGGGACGGGCAGCCCCCCGTGGTGGGCAGGGAGCCGGGGGTGAGCTCCCCATCCCACCCGGGTGCTGATGCCCGTCGACCCGTGCCTGGCAGGATTGCACCATCTGCATGGAGCGGCTGGTCACCTCCTCCGGCTACGAGGGCGTCCTCAGCCACAGGGGCATCAAGCCGGAGCTGGTGGGCAAGCTGGGCAAGTGCGGGCACATGTACCACCTCCTCTGCCTCCTGGCCATGTACAACAACGGCAACAAGGTGAGCCGGGCCCCCCCGGGGGGACACCCTCCCTGCGGTCACCCGTCCCCGCGGGTGGGTGCTGCGGGGCGGGTGCCGTCCCTGACGCCCGCCCGGGTGCCCGCGCAGGACGGCAGCCTGCAGTGCCCCACCTGTAAGGCCATTTACGGGGAGAAGACGGGCACGCAGCCCCCCGGGAAGATGGAGTTTCACCTCATCCCCCACTCCCTCCCGGGTTACACCGACTCCAAAACCATCCGGATCGTCTACGACATCCCCACCGGCATCCAGGTGAGGTACCTGTGCCCACCGCCCCCGAGACCCCCGTCAGGCTGGGTGCCCCCACCCTGTGCCACCCGCTCACCCCGTCGCCCTCCCACCCAGGGTCCGGAGCACCCTAATCCCGGCAAGAAGTTCACAGCACGCGGCTTCCCGCGGCACTGCTACCTGCCCGACAACGAGAAGGGCAGGAAGGTGAGCGTCCCTGACGGCACCGGGGTGGGATGGGATGGGAAGGAAAGGGATTGGATGGGATGGGATGGGGTGGGGTACGATGGGATGGGATAGGATGGGAAGAGAAGGGATAGGATGGGAAGGGATGGGATCGGATGGGAAGAGATGGGGAAGGATAGAATGGGGAGGGATGGGATGGGGTGGGATGGGATGGTATAGGATGGGATGGGAAGGGATGGGGTGGGAAGAGAAGGGATGGGATGGGATGGGATGGGATAGGATAGGATGGGAAGGGATGGGAGGGGAGGGGATGGGATGGGATGGGATAGGATAGGATAGGATAGGATAGGATAGGATAGGATGGGAAGGGATGGGAGGGGAGGGGATGGGATGGGAAGGGATGGGATGGGATAAAATGGGAAAGGATAGATGAGACAGAATGGGAAGGGACGGGATGGGAAGGGGTGGAACGGGATAAAATGGGAAGGGATGGGATGGGATGGGATGGGATGGGATGCGATGGGATGGAATGGGAAGAGAAGGGATGGGATGGGAAGAGATGGGGAAGGATAGAATGGGGAGGGATGGGATGGGATGGGATGGGATGGGAAGGGACGGTATAGGATGGGATGGGATGGGAAGAGAAGGGGAGACGGGATGGGATAGAATGTGAAGGGATGGGATAGGGTGGGAAGAGAAGGGATGGGATGGGATGGGATGGGATGGGAAGGGGTAGAACGGGATAAAATGGGAAGGGATAGATGGGATAGAATGGGAAGGGAAGGGATGGGATGGGGTGGGAAGAGAACGGGTGGAATGGGAAGGGATGGGGAGGGATAGAATGGGGAGGGATGGGGTGGGAAGAGAAGGGATGGGATGGGGTGGAACAGGATAAAATGGGAAGGGATAGGATGGGATAGAATGGGAAGGGATGGGATGGGAAAAGAAGGGATAGAATGGGAAGGGATGGGATAGAATGGGAAGGGATGGGATGGGAAAAGAAGGGATAGAATGGGAAGGGATGGGATAGAATGGGAAGGGATGGGAAGGGGTGGAACGGGATAGAATGGGATGGGATAGGAAGGGAAAGGGAGGATGCAGCAGTGCTGGGGTGGGGCAGGAGTGTGCCACAGGGAAGAGTGGCACCACACGGGCACCGTGCTGGGGCTGACTCCTGCACCCTGGGGTGCTGGGGGCCGTGCTGTGCCGGGAGGGCTTGGGGTGCCGGGTGGGCGAGCGATGGCCGTGCCTGCCCGCCGCAGGTGCTGAAGCTGCTGATCGTGGCCTGGGACCGGCGGCTCATCTTCACCATCGGCACCTCCAACACCACGGGGGAGTCGGACACGGTGGTGTGGAACGAGATCCACCACAAGACCGAGTTCGGCTCCAACCTGACCGGCCATGGCTACCCTGACCCCAACTACCTGGACAACGTCCTGGCCGAGCTGCTGGCCCAGGGCGTCTCCGAGGCCACCCTGAAGGACTGAGGCAAGGGTGAGGGGCTCCCCACCGCCCCCTCGGCCCCGCGTCCCCGCCCGTGCCACCGCCGCCCTCGCCGCTTCGCTGCCGACGCCGCAGCCCTGCCGGGTGGGCTCACCCCCCGCCATCCTGGGCCACCCACCACGTGTCCCCGTGTCCCTGTGTCCCCGTGTCCTGTCCCGGTTCACCCCGCTCCCGTGGCGATAGCATCGTGGGCTGGTGCTTTTCTTTTTCTACCCGTGGCCTCTTTGCGCGTCAGCCGCCGCGTGCCACCCGTGCCACCCGCCGCCGTCCCACAGAGCCGCGTACAGCCGGTGCCATGTGTACATCTCTGTGTTACAGAATACACGCCGGGCCAGTGTCCCCGTGTCCCCACTCGGGTCCCTGCACCTCCCGCCCTCCCGGGGTGCTGGGTGGCATCACGGCAGGATCCGTCCCCCGGTGGGGTGTCGCTGAGGGTGGGTGTCGGTCCCTCCCTGCGGGGATGCTGGGCTGGGGGCAGCGGAGCGTGTGTGTGTGTGTGTGTGTGTGTGTGTGTGTGTGTGTGTGTGTGTGTGTGTGTGTGTGTGTGTTTGCCCACGCGTGTGCCGGGGGCCCCCACCGAGGCGGGGGAGGCGGGGGGGCAGCGGCTGGGTGGCGGGGACTACAGCTCCCAGCAGGCCCCGCGGCGCAGGCAGGCCGGGCTGGGCGCGGGGTGGGTGGGCGCGGGGCATGCTGGGAGTCGTAGTCCCAACCGCTGCCGTTCAAATGGCGGGCGCCGGGGGCTCGGCGGGGCTCGGGGGCGGCTCCGGGGCTCCGTCCCGGCGGGCGAAGGCGTCGTGGGCGATGTCCAGGTCCCGCAGCACCGCCCGGAGCCGCCCCCCCGCCGGGGCCGCCTGCGCCCCGCGGCAGGGTCAGCGCCCGGCACCGGCCCCCCCCGGCACCCACCCCCGGCACCCACCCTGGTACCCAACACCCGGCACCCACCTCCGCACCCACCCGCGGCACCCACTCTGGTACCCAACCCCCGGTACCCACCCCCGGACCACCCCCGGTACCCACCCCCGGCACCCACCCTTGACACCCAGCCCCGCACCCACTCGCGGCACCCACCCCCGGACCACGCCCCCATCCCACTCTGCCCCCCCCCCGTCCCCCCCCGTCCCCCCCCCTACGCCCCCGCCCCCCCCAACGCTCCACGGACACGGACAGGCACCGCTGGGGGGGGGGCGGGGGGACGGGGGGGTGTTTGGGGGGGGGCGGGGGGTCTGCGTGTGCCCGAAGCTCGGTGGGGGTGGGGGGGGACCCACGCACGCACAGCGGCGCGCGCCCGGGCGTGCGCATCCGTGTGTGCGCGCGCGCGCGCGGGCGTGTGTCCCTCTGGCCGTGTGGGTTTGCTGTCCCCTGGTGGAGGGGACCAGCTGATTGCTGGGGGTGTGTGTGCAAGCGTGTGCATGCGTGTGCAAGTGTGTGCAAGCGTGTGCAAGCGTGTGCGTGCCTGTGCAAGCGTGTGCGTGCCTGTGCAAGTGCGTGCATGCATGTGCAAGTGTGTGCAAGTGTGTACGTGCGTGTGCAAGTGTGTGCATGTGTGCGCAAGCATGTACATGCCTGTGCAAGTGTCTGCATGCCTGTGCAAGTGTCTGCATGTGTGTGCATGCGTGCACAAGTGTGTGCATGCCTGTGCATGCGTGTGCATGCCTGTGCAAGTGCGTGCATGCCTGTGCAAGTGCGTGCATGCGTGTGCAAGTGTGTACGTGCATGTGCAAGTGTGTACGTGCATGTGCAAGTGTGTGCATGCGTGTGCAAGTGCGTGCAAGCATGTGCATGCCTGTGCAAGCATGTGCATGCCTGTGCAAGTGTGTGCATGTGTGTGCAAGTGTGTGCAAGTGTGTTGAAGTGCGTGCATGCGTGTGCATGCATATGCAAGTGTGCATTGGCGTGTGCATGCGTGTGCCTGCGTGTGCCCGCCGCCCCACACAGGGGACGCCCCAGGCAGCACCCCAGGGTGCAGGGTCCCTGTCCCCCCGCCCCAGGGCTGCCCGTACCTGCCTGCCCCAGGCAGGGGGGCTCAGCCTCCGCGCTGCCCTCGGGACCCTCGGCCCCCGTCGCCCTGCGGGAGAGGGACCCTCAGCACGCTCCCACTTTGCCTGCCAGCACCCGGGGTCCCCTGGGACCCCTGCGCCGTGGGCCAGCACCCCCCCAGCCTCACCGCAGCCGGGCCCCCGCTCGCCGGAGGTGGCCATAGAGGGTCTGCGCCGCCGCCGCGGGGTCCAGGGGGTCCCTCCACTCGCCCAGCGCCACAGTGCCGTGGGTCCGGCTGCACCCGGGTGCTGCCAACGACAGCCGCAGTGGGGGTGCTGGGGACCCCCGCAGCCCCTGCCTGCGGGAACCCCCACCCTACGCTGCCTGCTGGCCTTACCGGTGCAGGCAGGCTGCAGGCAGCAGGTCCAGCGGCCGGCGCGGAAGGTGCCCGGGTGGCAAGTGGGCAGCATGGCCTCGTTGGCGCTGCTGGCCTGCCGCAGCGCCCACAGCCACTGCCACAGCTCCTGGCCGCTCTGCGGGGACAGGGAAGGAGGGTGGCACCCCGCCGGGCACCCACGGGAGGAGGAGGAGGAGGAGGTGGGCACGGGCGATGGCGACGGGGTCCCCGGCAGGGGTGGGCACTGGGGAGGGCAGTGGGCACCGGGGATGGTGGTGGCCACCAGGGCCAGGTGACTGGGAGTGACAGTTTGATGGCAAAGCTGCCCCGGTAGGACCTGGTGGGGAGATGGCACCACGGGAGCCGGGGTACCCCAGTGACCCCAGTGCAAATAGGGCTGGGACCCCAATGATCCCAGTACAGAGAGGGCCGGTACCTCAGTGACCCCAGTACAGGTATGGCTGGAAACCCTACTGCTCCCAGTACCCCATGGCTGCTACCCCAGTGACCTCAGTACTGATATGGCTGGATACCCCACTGATCCCAGTACCCCAGGGCTGGTACCCCAGTGACCCCAGTATGGCTATGACTGGAAACCCTACTGCTCCCAGTACCCCATGGCTGCTACCCCAGTGACCTCAGTACTGATATGGCTGGATACCCCACTGATCCCAGTACCCCAGGGCTGGTACCCCAGTGACCCCAGTATGGCTATGACTGGAAACCCTACTGCTCCCAGTACCCCATGGCTGCTACCCCAGTGACCTCAGTACTGATATGGCTGGATACCCCACTGATCCCAGTACCCCAGGGCTGGTACCCCAGTGACCCCAGTATGGCTATGACTGGAAACCCTACTGCTCCCAGTACCCCACGGCTGGTACCCCAGTGACCCCAGTACAGCCAGAGTAGGATGCCCCAATTTTCCCAGTACAGCCAGGACCCAGACACCCCCTTGACCCCAGTACAGCCAAGGCTGCGCACCCCAGTGTTCCCAGTACAGCCAGCGCATGGGTATAGCCGGATTTGGGACCAGGACCATTCCCATTGTCCCCATGGGACCCGGGGGTGCCCCATGGCGGGGTGCCGGGGAGGGGGATCCCAGGGTGCTGGGGCAGGGGGTTCCCGGGGTACCCAGGGCAGGGTGGGGGGGGCACCCACCTTGCACTGGATGTAGGTGATGTGGAGCTGCCCGGCGCCATCCTGCGCCACGATCTGCATGACGTGGGGGTGCTGGAAGGTGCCCTCGTCCACCCGCTCCACCGCCCGCATTTGCGGCACGGGGATGGAGCAGCGCACCTGGGGACCCCGAAACACCGCAACTCACTGCACCCACATCCCCTTCCTGGGCACCGGGCGTGGGGTGGGGGTCACGGGCAGCACCCACCTGCCGCTCGGGGGATTTGGAGTAGGTCAGGGCCTCGCTGCTGAGCCAGAAGTACCTCTTCTTGAAGGTGAAGCGGGGCAGCAGGGCGGGCCCCC
The DNA here is from genome assembly GCA_020745775.1 of Theristicus caerulescens. NCBI lineage: Eukaryota > Metazoa > Chordata > Aves > Pelecaniformes > Threskiornithidae > Theristicus > Theristicus caerulescens. The sequence continues at coordinate 12,514,683 of CM036570.1, forward strand.
CCGCCGTGCGGGTGTGCAGGTACCCCTCCTTGATGGTGGCCGAGGGGTGGAAAAGTGCTGGCGGCAGCGGCCCCTCGCCCGCTGTGGCCACAGCGCGGCCGGGCAGGGAGGCAGCGGCGTCACCCCAAGTGCCACCGCCTCGCCCAGCCCGAGGATTCCTGTCCCTGGCCATCCTGGCAGCGTCTACATGGCACCCAGCGGGTCCCCCTCCCCGGGGATGCTCCCAGGATGCGGGGGACAGCAGGGATGATGCCACCCCTCTGTGTTGGGTGCTGGCACGGCCGGACCCAGCACCGGTGGTGCCCCGCCAGCGTGCCCACTCACCCTCAGCGCTCTCCACCGTGACCAGGCTGTCCAGGAAGGCTTTGACACGGGTGACACTGGGCAGCAGGACGGCGTGCAGCGGGGCCATCCACGGCTCCTTGCCCTGCCCCAGCTGCAGCCCCAGGTTGCCGATGCTCTGCAGCGCCTGCCCCATGCAGGGAAGGGCTCACGCTGCCGTACCCGCCATGGCGTGGGGGCTGGGGGGGGGACCCCCATTCTCGCTGCTCCCCTGAACCCCGGAGGCTTGGGAATTGGGGAGGAAAGTGGCAAAGCAGAGCAGCTCAGGGGGTGATGGGACCCAACTGCGGCCCCAGGTCGGCTCCTGCGCTGTGCCGATGTGTGGTGACATGGCCCGGTGACGAGCAGGGCTGGCATCAAGCGGCATGGGAAGGAGCCAGCCCGTGGCAGGCGGCATGGGGGCAGGAATGGCTCTGCCCTCCTTGGGGTCCCCATCATTCCCTGGGCTCACTGTCCACGCCCAGGTTCCCCATCCCTCCCTGGGATTCCCATCCCTCCCCTGGGTCCCCACCCCTCCCCAGGGTCTCCCTGCCTTTCTGGGGTCCCCATCCCTCCCTGGCATCCCCATCCCTTGTGGGTCCCCACAGGGTCTGCATCCGTCCCTGAAGTCTCTGTCCTTTCTGGGGTCCCTCTCTGGAGTCTCCATCCCTCCCTGGGCTCCCCATCCCTCCTTGAGACCCCTGTCCCTCCCCAGGGTCCCTGCCCTTCCCTGAGGTCCCCATCTCTTCCCAGGTTCCCCATCTCTCTCCAGGGTCCCTGCCCTTCCCCAGGTTCCCCGTCCCTCCCTGGGGTCCCCAACCCTCCCCAGGGTCCCCATCTTTTCCCAAGGGTCTCCATCTCTCCCAGTGGTCCCCATCCCTCCCCAGGGTCCCCATCCCTCCCCGGGCTCCCCGCACCTTGGCGAGCAGCAGGAGTGTGCGGCCGGTGCGGGGGTCGGCGTGCTGCTCCCGGAGGCTGAAGAGCTTTGGGGTGAGGACGGCGGGGGCGAAGAAGCGGAGGAAGAGAAAGCCGCTGATGGAGAAGTACCGCACCTCCTGGCCGGGGACAGGGACAGCTCAGGGCTGGGGGTGGTGGACCCGCTGGTGTGCGGACCCCCAGCCCCGGCCCTGCTGCCTGCCCCACCTCATGCTGCGCCGAGGGGAACTGCTCCTCCACCCGCCTGCGGAGCTGCTTGAAGGCCACCCTCATGAGGAGGGGACACTTCTCCACCGAGCCCACGATGGCGTCGACGATGTCCCCGAGGTAGCCCTTCAGCAGCTCCAGGCTGCTCTCCCGCACCTGCGCCTCCGACAGGGACCCCTTGAAGGAGATCCTCCTGCGGGGACGCCGCCGGGTCAGGGGGCACCCGATGCCCAGGAACAGGCCACCCCAACTTGGCCAAAAGCCATCGAGGTGACCCATGGGCTCAGCAGCAATGGGTGACCCCTTCCCGCAGGAGACACTGGGATGGGGATGGCTTGGGATGTGCCAGGCACCGTGTCCCCCCCAGCCGTCCCCCCCGCACTCGCCTGCCGCGGCTCAGCTCCATCTTGCCGGGGTCCAGCTCCACGTACTTCTTCTCCTCGAAGATGCGGTTCACCACAGGCTTCAGGACCTCATGCAGGTAGGGCAGCCCCACCACCTGCAAGGCATGGGAAGTCACCATCTTTGTCCCCAAACTGTTCCCAGATGCCCTGCTGGGACAAAGCCTGGCTCTGTGCCCCGATGCCATCATGGGAGGGCACAGCAGGGACCCTGCCGGTGTCCCCTCCCACACTCACCTTCATGAACTGCTCCACGGACTTGGAGGCCAGCGAGTTGGCGCGGAAGAGGGTGTTGGGGTCCGCTGGAAGAGCGTAGAGGCCGTGGCGAGGCGGGCATGGGGCGATGCCCCAGCCGTCCCTGGTGTGCCTGACCCCGCGGACATGTGGCACCTTTCCTGCCCCCTCCTTGGTGACCCCACTCTTCTCCCCATGGGGGCTGGGGGGACCCTGGCAACCCAGTTTCCCGGCTGGGGAGGTGTAGATGGTGCCCCCAGCCCTGGCACTTACTGGTCCTGGCCAGCTCGTGGGTGGTCAGATAGTCCAGGAGGGGCACTGCCAGCCCCTGCCCCAAGAAGATCTTCACCAACTTGGTGGCCACGTCCTGCCGGCTCTCCCCCGAGGTCACCTCCTCCAGGACGGCCAGGGCCGTGCCGGCGGGGGGGCTGTGGGGAGGGCAGGGTGGGCATGGCGAGGCCCCCACGCCGGGGTGGTCCCCGGCTGCCCCTGAGGGTCCCCCCCACCCCACAGCACCCACCTGGCCCGGGCAGAGGATGGGCTCGGTGAGGAGCTGGATGAGGGGCTGGTAGTAGTGGGGGGGCAGGACCCTGTCCTCCACCAGCCGCACCGCCAGCCGCAGGGCACCCAGCTGCCCCCTGCAATGACACGGGAGGGGCTCGGCCGCATCCTGCACCCACCGCCCTCCATCACCCCGGCTCCTTCCCAGCCGGGATGGGGGGGCCACCCCGTCCTGCCCTGGGCACAGCCGCCCTGGGGAGCTGCTCACGCAGGGTGCAGGCAGCTGCCTGCCCTGCTGCCTGCGCTCACCTGCGGTCCTCGGTAGTCCTGGGGAAGGGCAGGAGCTGGAACCAGCCCTTGGTGGGGTCCGTGCAGATGGTGTCCAGGGGGAACTCGACCTGGGGGGCCGGAGGCAGGGTCTGAGTGGAAGGGGGGCACACGCCAGCACCCTGTGCTGCACCTCGCTTCCCCCACCTGCGGGGACCCCTCCTCAGGGAAGAGCCCAGGACGCGCAGGGGGCCTGGATGCGGCACTGCCCCGGCTCAGCGGGTGCACGTACCCCTGCCCTCACCCCCATCCCCGTGGGTCCCCGGACCCCAAGCACAGGGAGGCGCTGGGGGTGCGGAGGTGCCCCCAGGACCCTGCCCCGTACCGGCGTGCCCCGAGGTCCTCACCCGTCCCAAGAAGTCGTTCTTGCCCACGATGTCCCAGTCCCACACCTCCACGCTCAGCATGGCCTCCCCCGGCTCGCCCTCCGCCAGCTCGAACTCCAGCACCTCGTCCCAGTGCGGGAAACGGGTTTTCTTAATCACCTGCTGGGGACAGGGACCGGTGGCTGCGGGGGACGAGACGCCCGAGCCTCTGGGTCCCAGCACACAGCACCCTGACTCACGGCTGTCTCCAACGTGTGCCCGCAGCACGACACCCGGGCGAAGGGGTCCGAGGTGCCCGAGAGGTCCCGGGGGGCCAGGTCCCTGCGGGGAGGCAGGGGTCAGCAGGGACGCAGCGGGCAGGGGGCCCTGTCCCCGCCAACACGGTCCCTGCACCCCTGTGCCCCCCCTTTCTCCCAGCTTGCCTGGGCCCGCCCAGCACCCGTGGGGCAGCAGGCAGGTGCTGGGGGATGCTGGTGAGAGCGGGTGCCCATTCCCAGAGCTCCTACCCCGAACCCCCTCCTCCCCCGGTCCCTGGGGGCCAAATGGCGCAGCAGGGGGGGCTCCGCTGTCCCTCCTGGCTGTCCCCATGGCCATCCCGTTGCCTTGGTACCCGCTTCAGTTGCCATGGCAGCGGGATGCTGCCTCTGCCACCTGCTCCGCTGCCAGCAGCCTGCCGTCTGGCAGCGGCCTGTGTGGGCACACGCGCGCACGCACGCTGACACACGCACACACACACACATGTAGACATGTGTGCACGCACACGCACACACGCTGGAGCAAAGCAGAGGGGCAGCCTGGGGCGTGCCTCAGTTTCCCCAAATTTTGAAGCCAAAGGGGAGAAACCCATCGCAAGAGCCAGCGGGGCTGATGGGGACCGTCCCCATGGCTCTCTGCACCACTCAGCTCTGCCCCTCGTCCCCCCCGTCCCTGTCCCCAAGCAGGGCTGGCAGTGTCCAAGGCAGCGCATTCCCTGCTGAGACCCCACAGCATCGTGACACGTGGGTTGGCATCATTGATGTCCCCAAGCCGGACACAGCGGGGGCCTGTCCCGGTGCTGAGGGGGGGAGGACGAGCCCCGTGCCATCACCGTCCCCATCACCTCCCGCCGCCCAGACCCCCCCAGCCGAAAATAAGACCCTGGGATGGCCGTGGCCCCGTCGTGCCCCGCCAGCCCCCCGCTACCTGGCCTCGATGAGGTGGCAGCGCAGCACCCGCGGGTGGCCCTGCTCGTGGACCCGCAGCTCCAGGTGGATCTCACCCTGCACCTCCTCGTCGGGGTCCACGGGCGCCAGGCTGAGCCAGCTGTCAACACCTGCCGAGGGGGACGGGGTGGGCGCCCCGAGGCGTGGGGATGGGCCCTGCCACCCCCCCCTCAGTCCCCCGTTGTGCCCCCCACTCACCCCGGGGCTCAGCTGAGATCTGCTGGTGGCTGAGTGAGACCTTGCCGATAACATCATCCTGCCTGCGAGGGCAGAGGCACGGCGGGCGCTGAGGCCACCAGTGGGGATGTGCCACCCCTTGGGGGGGCTCCCCACGGATGGCTGGTGCCCACCCATGCCCCTGTTGTCCCCGTTACCCGATGGTGTCTTCATCCAGCACGTAGATGGCGAGGCTGCGGAAGCCACGGGGCAGGCGCAGGGTGTATTCCTCCCCCCAAAAAGGGTTCAGGCTCTTCCACACCGTGGCCGTCCTGCCGGTGACGGGAGAGGTGGCTGAACCCCCAGGGAGAGCGCCCGTCCCCGCGCGTCCCCTCCCCAGGGTGGCGAGGTGTCCCCCCTACCTGGCCACCACCTCGTTGTCCACCTTGACCACGCAGTAGGGATCGCTGGAGCCAGACCTGGGCAGGGGAGGTGGGATCCAAGCGTCACTTCAAACCCCGCCAGCCAAGCACCAGCTCCGGGGAGTGAGATGAGTTGCCCGGTCTCAGCCCGACCCCACAACTGACACCAGGATGGGGACAATGCCTTTTCCTGGCCCCCGCTGCGGGCCACCCCGAGCCATCGCCCTGTGTCCCTGTGCCCCCCACCCGTGGGTACCGGTGTCTTGCCAGCACAGCCAAGCCTGAGTTTCTGTGGCAACCCACGGTGTCAGGGTGACACCAGCCTGGCCCAGGGCCCTTCCCAGGCTTAACCCCTTCCGCGGGGGAGGACGGGATGCAGGGCCGGATCCAGGGCTCTTCCACCTGGTCCCTGCAAAGCCCCTTCCCCGCTCATTTACGGCACCCAGACCTGCACCAAGGGATGCCAGCCCCCGGGGGCGGTGTGCCCGGGGCGATGCTGGAGCCCCGAATCCCCAGCTGCCGGAGGCAGGGGATTATGGGAGGTGCTCCAGCAAGGAGCCAGACCCCGGGTGGGGCAAGGGAGGTGACCCCAGCCACAGGTTGGGGGACAGGAAGGTCCTGGCTGAGGCTGGGGGCTCAGCACCGCGTGCTGCAAGCCCGGGCGATTTTGTTAGTCCCCAGGGGTATCTCAGCACCTCTGGGCAGAATGAAGCCCACAGGCTGGCCGGTCTGGCAGGGACAGGCAGGCAAACCTCAGCAGCGCACTGTGGGGTTGACAGCTCCCAGCCCCCTCGAGAGCCCGGACAAGAGTGGGTCACCCTGCGCCCCTCCGCAGCCCCAGGACGGCCCCAAGCTGGATTTGGGGGGGGCTGCGAGCGGCACTGGGCACCTCGCCCCCATGCTGGCAGGTCTGCATCACCCCGCTGTGCCCAGACCCCCCAGGCGGGGCACCCAGCACTGCACCACGACCCACACCGGGTGGGGAAACTGAGGCAGAGAGGCCCCGCTGTCCGCAGCCGTCCCTGGCTGCCTGGCCCTGGGAGCGGCCGGCGGTGCCAGGCTGGCACATCCGGAGGAGCCCGGCGCTGCCAGCTCCGCCGAGGCGTATCCGTCAGGCAGGAGCAGGCAGGGGGTCTCCCTGCCCCCCTCAGCCCCCTCCCGAGGGCACGGATGCCCAGCGGGTATGTGGGGGTGCAGGGGGCTGTGCCCCCCCCCCCCCCCAGTGCTACCCACAGCCTTGGGGGGACACCCTGTGCCCACCCTGCTGGGGGGCAGCAAGGGGATGCCCAAGGGGTTGGGGGGCTCATACACCTCCTGGGGGGGGGGGCTGAGGGGGCCGGCAGTCCCCTGCCACCCCCAAACCCCCTGTTTGGGGCAATGGGTCCCTGCCAGCATGGGTGCAAGCAGGGACCCCCAAAACCACAGGGAGAGCAGAGCACCCAGGGCACCCAGCCCCCCCCACCCCCCCCGCCACATCTCCCAGGGTGGGGGGCCGGGGGAAATCGGGGGGGCCGAGAGCCCCCCGAGCCACTCACACGTCCTTGGCGGGCAGGTCCTTCCCCTCCACCACCCGGCAGTGCAGGGAGGTGGTTTTGGCCATGCCGGCGAACTTCGGGGCGCGCGCCTAGGAGTCCATGGGGGGCTCTGCAGTGGGTGCCCCCGGGGTGCCCCGAGCCTCCCGCACCACCGGTCAGGTTGCCGCCACCAGCCTCCTCCTCCTCCTCCCCGATCGTTTCTCGCTGTCGCTTCTCTTCCTTTTTCCTCTTCTCAGTTGTTTTTCTCACCGCTTCGCTCCCCACCTGCGCCGGAGCCAGCGGGCGAGAGCAAGCGAGCCGAAGCGCGCGGGCACGCGGCGGCTGGCGAGCTCGGGTGGGCTGGCCTCGTGCCCGCAGGCCCAGCGGGCGAGCAGCTCGCCGTCGGGGTCCCCTCCATCTACCAGTGACCATCACCATGGGGGTCCCCTCCGTGTACCAGTGACCATCGCCATGGGGGTCCCCTCCATGTACCGGTGACCACCGGCATGGGTAAAGCCCCCTCCCCCCTCAATTCTAGCAATGGGGAAACTGAGGCACAGGGCCATCGCAGAGCGCTGGCCCCTCGGGGTGGGGGGGCAGCGTCCGTCCCGTCACACCTGAGTGGCACAAGGGACTGTCCCCAGGCTGGGGGGGGCTCGCCCCGGACCCCGAAGTGGCGGTGGGTGGCATGGGGAGCCCGGCATGAGCGTCGGCCTTGGGGTGGGGATGCAGCGGAGGAAGCAGCCAGCCTGGGGGGAGACCCCATGGGACCTTGCCCCCCACCCTGGGTGCCCCCTGCCCTTGCAGGGGACCCCCTGAGCCAGAGCAGGGAGACTCCAGCAGACCCTGGGGTGCCTGCGGGTGCAGCACCGCGATGCTCCCCAGACCCCCACGCTCCCCGCGCCCCGGCTTTTCCGCGCCGGGGACCCCAAGCTGGGGTGGGGGGGATGAAGGGGGGGCGAGCGCTGGGGGGTGAGGACCCCCCTGTCCCCACTGCCCTGTTGGTGTGTGGCACAGCGGGGGGCACTGGAGGGGCTGGAGGGATGGCGAATCTGGGGGGGGAGACGCGGGGGTGGGCTGGCCAGATGTCTCCTGCGGTGACTCACAGCAGGGATTGCCAGGGCGGGCGTCAGCGAGTGGGTGCTGGGTCCTTGGGGTGCTGCTGCCGGGGGGGTCACCGTGTGGGTGCTGGGTCCCTGGGGGGGTCACAGCCAGGGATGTCACCGTGTGGGTGCTGGGTCCTTGGGGTGCTGCTGCCGGGGGGGTCACCATGTGGGTGCTGGGTCCCTGGGGGGGTCACAGCCAGGGATGTCACTGTGTGGGTGCTGGGTCCTTGGGGTGCTGCTGCCGGGGGGGTCACTGGGGGGGGTGTCACCGTGTGGGTGCTGGGTCCTTGGGGTGCTGCTGCCGGGGGGGTCACTGCCGGGGGTGTCACCATGTGGGTGCTGGGTCCCGGGGGTGTCACCATGTGGGTGCTGGGTCCTTGGGGTGCTGCTGCCGGGGGGGTCACTGGGGGGGGTGTCACCGTGTGGGTGCTGGGTCCTTGGGGTGCTGCTGCCGGGGGGGTCACTGCCGGGGGTGTCACCATGTGGGTGCTGGGTCCTTGGGGTGCTGCTGCCGGGGGGGTCACCGTGTGGGTGCTGGGTCCCTGGGGGGGTCACTGCCGGGGGGGGTGTCACTGTGTGGGTGCTGGGTCCTGGGGGGTGTCACCATATGGGTGCTGCGTCCTTGGGGTGCCACTGCTGTGTGGGGGGTGTCACCGTGTGGATGCTGGGTCCCTGGGGGGGGTCACTGCCGGGGGTGTCACCGTCTGGGTGCTGGGTCCCTGGGCTGCCACTGCTGTGTGTGCGGGTGTCACCGTGGGGATGCTGGGACCCGGGGGGGGGGTGCCACTGCCAGGGGTGTCACCATGTGGGTGCTGGGTCCTTGGGGTGCTGCTGCCGGGGGTGTCACCATGTGGGTGCTGGGTCCCTGGGGGGGTCACTGCCGGGGGTGTCACCATGTGGGTGCTGGGTCCTTGGGGTGCTGCTGCCGGGGGGGTCACTGGGGGGGGTGTCACCGTGTGGGTGCTGGATCCCTGGGGGGCGTCACCACCAGGGGTGTCACCATGAGGGTGCTGTGTCCTTGGGGTGCCACTGCTGTGGGGGGGTGTCACCGTGTGGGTGCTGGGTCCCTGGGGGGGGTCACTGCCGGGGGTGTCACTGTGTGGGTGCTGGGTCCCTGGGGGGGGTCACTGCCGGGGGTGTCACTGTGTGGGTGCTGGGTCCCTGGGGCTGCCACTACTGTGTGTGGGGGTGTCACTGTGGGGGTCCCGGGTCCCGGGGAGGGGGGGGGTCACTGCTGGGGGGGTCACCGCGGGGGTGCCGGGTCCCGGGGCTGCCCCCTGGGACACCGCGCCCCCCGCCCGGGGGCCAGGCCCCGCCGCCGCCGCCAGCCCCACCGCACGGCGGGGCCGGGCCCTGGGGCGTCCCGCGGGCGCGGCTCGGGGCCGTGGTTGCCGTCCCACCCGTTCCCGGCTGCCCGCGGCCCTCCCGCGGCTCGGGGAGCGGCGGAGCCCCGGGGCAGGGCCGTCCCCGGCGGCCGGCGGGGAAGCCGAACCGGTGCCTCCGCTTCTCCTGCCCGGGGCTCCATCCCCGCTGCCCCCCGGCTGCCGTTGCCCGGGCCCGGGGCCCGGCGGGGCGGTGCCGCCGGAGGAGGAGGCGGAGGCGGAGGCCGGGCTCCCCTCACCGCGCCGCCGCCGCCGCCGCTACCGCCACCCTGGGCCTGGGCCTGGGCCTGGGCCCGCGGAGGCCGCGCCCGGCCCGGCGGGGCTTTGCCGTGGCCGGGCGGGCCGCGGAGCCGCCATGAAGCCGAGCGGAGGTGAGGCGGGGCGGCGAGCGGCGGCGGGGCTCGGCGGTGGCCGGGGCCGCCTCGCTGAGGGCCGGGGAAGCGGGTGTCCCCCCTCCCCGGGCCCCCCTGTCCCCATGGGGAGGGCGGGAGGAGCGGGGCCAGGCCCAGGCCGGGGGGTAACGTGGCCGTCCCGCCGCCCAGAGGAGCCGGTCCTGCTGGCGGAGCTGAAGCCGGGCCGTCCCCAACGCTACGACTGGAAATCCAGCTGCGAGACATGGAGCGTGGCCTTCTCCCCCGATGGTGCCTGGTTCGCCTGGTCGCAGGGACACTGCGTGGTCAAGCTGATCCCCTGGCCCCTGGAGGAGACCGAGCTGTGAGTATGGGGGTGGCTGGGTGGAGAAGGGGCGGACGGAGCCGGGGTGGGGGTTAACGTGCATCCCTCCTTTCTCCCAGCAGCTGCAAAACCTCGGAACGCAAGAGCCGCGGCAGCAAAGCGGAGGCCAGGAGCCGAGGGGTGGCCAAGGAGAAGACGCTGGAGTGCGGCCAGATCGTCTGGGGCCTGGCCTTCAGCGCCTGGCCGGCGGCAGAGGCGGGGGAGACGGACCCTGCCTGCGCTGTGGGTCTTCCCTGCCTGATCCTGGCCACCGGGCTCAACGACGGGCAGATCAAGGTCTGGGAGGTGCAGACAGGTGAGCGGCCCTCGCCGACAGCGGGAGCAGTCGTGGCTTCAGGCTGGCGTCTCTCCCCTTGGAAGGAGATCCCGTCTCCATCCTCCCCCAAATACTTCCCCGGGGCGAGCGGGAGCCCCTGCCCTGTCCCAAAGTGGGGCTGCCTGCGTGTGAGGGGCACTGCCTCGTTCCCCGTGGAGGGACGGCACCGAGTACGGCTCCTCTCTGCAGGACACCTCCTCTTCAGCCTCTTGGGGCACCAGGATGTCGTCAGAGACTTGAGCTTCGCTCCCAATGGAAGCCTCATCCTTGTGTCGGCGTCGCGGGACAAGACCTTGCGCGTCTGGGACCTGAGCAGAGATGGTAGGAGCGTGCAGGGATGTCCCCGGTGCTGGGTCACCCCCGGCCGAGGCTGGGCTCTGCTGTGGGAAAGGGGGGAGAAACCCACCCCGGTAGGGGAGATGGTGGGAGAGGATCTTCAGGGACAGCATTCAGGGCAGAAGGGGAGAGTCCTGTGACACGGAGCAGAGCCATCTTCTTCCAGGCGGGGCCTGGGAGATGCAGGAGGGGGTTGCGAGTAGACAGAGCTTGGTATCTGCCCAGGGGAACCCCCCAGCCCCGCATGAGTTCCCTCTTGGCAAGGGGAGCGGAGAGCAGGGGCAGGGCCCAGCGCCGCCTCTCGTGCTCCCCTCTCGTGACTCGCGTGTGTGCCGTCCCCAGGGCGGCAGGTCCAGGTGCTGTCGGGCCACGTGCAGTGGGTCTACTGCTGCTCCATCTCCCCAGACTGCAGCATGCTCTGCTCCGCTGCCGGAGAGAAGTCGGTGAGTCCTGCAGGATGGGAGCCATCCTGTGTCCTGCTGAATCCAGCGCTCCCCTCGGCCCTCCATGTCCCCCCACGCAAGGGGCCCCGCTATGAGAAGGGGCCAGGCCAGAGCCACCCTCGCTCCTCGGCCGTTCTGGTTCTGCGTGGAGGAGCTGGGACCAGAGCCCATGTGCATTCAGCCCCAAAGGGGAGATGCTTCTCCTCCGTTCCCACCCCGGGGGTGCTCCCAGCCTCAGCCCCTGCCCGTGTCCCGCAGGCGCTGCTGTGGAGCATGCGGTCCTACACCCTCATCCGGAGGCTGGAGGGGCACCAGAGCAGCGTGGTGTCGTGCGACTTCTCGCCGGACTCGGCGCTCCTTGTCACCGCCTCCTACGATGCCTGCGTCATCATGTGGGACCCCTACACCGGGGAGCAGCTGAGGACGCTGCGGTATGGAGCCGGGGGGCTGGTGAGGGACCGTGGAAGGGGGACAGAGCAACGCCGTGGGGGTTTGTTGGGGCCTTCCCTTCTAGTTGGGCACAGCCAGCGCCTCTCCCCGGTCTCCCATGGCTGAAGGGGGGCTCTGACTTGCCGGGTTTGGCCCCGCTGCCAGCCCCGGAGCACTGGGGATGGGGTTCAAGGCAGCCTGGGACTGACGCCGGGCTTGTTCTCCCCACCCACAGCCACGTCCCCTTGCACTCGGCGGTGGACTACAGCAGTGAAGTCCACACCAGCTCCCTGCGCTCCGTCTGCTTCTCTCCTGAGGGCCTCTACCTGGCCACGGTGGCGGACGACAGGTGAGTGAACCCCCTTGGGGACCTCCAGCGGGAAGAGGGTCCCAGGAGGACACCACCAAAGCAAATCAGGAGCTCAGGACGTGCCAGTGGGGAGCAGACCTCGCGTGCCAGGTCCCCACCAGTGCCCCGGCGTAAGGGGAAAGGGTCTGAGACACCGCGGCTTGGCTGTGGCAAGGGGTAGCAAGGTCAGGGCCCTGTCGCCCCTCGGGGCAATGAGCTGGGGCCCGTGTCCTCCTGCGTGCTGTGCCGCCCTCGCTGTGCCCCTCAGCACAGTCACTAGCTCTGTCTGCATCCAGCTCAGCTCTACAGGGGACAGTGCCTCCCGCCTTGCTGCCATGTTGGGACACTCCTGGGATGCTCTAAGCCCATGGGAAGAAAATCCTACTCCAGAGTTTGCATGCATTCAGGTGAACCCAGAGGCTGTATTTTAGCTGCAGGCACTGCGGGGATGTGGGCCTGGCATTGTGTCCCCTCCCTTTCTCCCTAGGCTCCTGAGGATCTGGGCGTTGGAGCTGCGGTCTCCAGTTGCGTTTGCTCCCATGACCAACGGCCTGTGCTGCATGTACTTTCCACATGGTGGTTTCATTGCCACGGGGTGCGTACGCGGGAGAAGAGAGCGGAGAAACACGTGGCTGCTCCCTCCTCCCACAGCTCTGGGTCTGCTCAGCAAATTCGGGGCTTCCGTGGGGGTGCAGACTGGTTTCCTGGGCTGGGGAACGCGCGCTTGCTGCAAGCTCGGGGTATTTGGGGGTAACTGAGTTTTCTTGTGTCGCTCTGCCCCGTGCTCACGGCTTGTTCGGGTCCCGTTGCAGGACCAGAGATGGCCACGTCCAATTCTGGAGCGCTCCAAGGGTCCTCTCGTCGCTGAAACACTTGTGTCGCAAAGCTCTGCGCACCTTCCTGACGACATACCAAGTTCTCGCGCTCCCCATTCCCAGGAAGCTGAAGGAATTCCTCACTTACCGGACCTTTTAAGGCAGCGCGGAAAGTGGAGGCACGGAGGCGAGAGCCCTCTGCCCGGCAGCGGGGCTCGGCCTAGGTCAGAGGAGGCACCGCAGCAACGACGTCTCGCTGATTCGTGAGCCGTGGGGCAGGAGGATTGCTACTCCCCTTGTTTTGGGGTTGTGTCTGTGAATGTGGAGAGATTTTTCGGTATAATAATACTAGAACTCAGCAAAAATGCATGCAGAGGGCAAGGGGCACAGCTGCGGTGGCCCTGCAGGGGACACAGGTCCCCCTGTCCCCCTGCTATCTGCAAGTTTTGGGTCAGGTGCTTTTGCTTCCAAGTGCAATGTTGTGGGTTGAAGGTTGGCACCCGCAGTCTGAGCGGAGCTGTTATCGTTCGTACGAATACGGGGCTGCAACCGTCCCTGACAAAACCGGCCCTCACCGGGACCGGCTCGCGCTGTAGCTTAGTTCCCAGAGGACTGCGGGCTCTGCCGCTCTCCTGGCCTTGACGCGAGCTGGACAAACCCGAGCAGGTCTCTGCGGACTAGACAACAGCGATGACAGAATAAAAAATGATTCCTCACGTCTTTCCTCTTGGCTCGTAGAGGTGACCTGGGGCTACCTGGCAGGGCAGGCTCCAGCGGGCTGCGGCCCAGGGCCTCCAGCCCTCCTGCTGCGGCTGCCGGGGCGGCAGCGAGCGCTCGCTCGGCTCTGAGGTGCAGCAGACCAGTAAGCGTTCAGCAGCGGGTGCTGGGGAGGATCAGTCCACCGTGAAGGTGGCACATGGGGCTTTGCACAGCTCCCGTTCCTCCGTTGCTTTCTCTCCCCGCTGGAGCTCGGCACTCTGGCAGCCCGGTGTCCAGACGTGCTGTGCAAACGCAGCCTCGTGTGCTTCTCTCCCTCCAGCTTAGCTGGTGGCTGGAGTGACAGCGCCTGCTCTGAGCCCCTGCATGCTAAAGGGCTTGGTCTGTGTACGAGCCCGATGCTGTGACCCCAGATGGTGGAGAAGAAGAGGAATGCCTCCTCTAAACTGCTCCCTGGGATGTTTTCCCCTTGCGAGCAGCCGAACCCAGAAAGCTGGCGTTGCCCTAACCCATCCAGGCGTCACCCACAACTCTGTCCACTCTTGTAACGGGGGGACGTCACTGCAAGACGCCGCGCTGGCCCCGCACAGCTCGCTGCGCACGGCTGCCCCGCTCAGCTGCACGAGCGACGGTGTGGCACGAGCCACGGTTGTGCTCCTCAGCGCCCAAGCGTCCGGAGCGGCTCTGCCCTGCAAGGAAGGGAGGTTTTTGCAGGCAGGTGACAGCAGCTGGACTTCGGCCTGTGTGGGTGCGATGCCTTTGCAGTGGGACAGGGGCAGGGGGTGAGGCTCGACCACCTCCCTTCGGCCCTTGCTGTACAGGAGGGAAAAGACAAGAGAAGCGCAGCGGGGTGGGATGAGGTATCTGTATTTCCTAGGGAAGCTTAGAAACAACGCTGCCCGACGCTTGCGCCCCGGCTGCGGGCTCAAGGCTTGCAAAAAGGGAAGGGAAAGCTGCAGGGAGCAGCTGCGGGCACGGGGCTGACGATCCCTTCCAGCTTCCACGAGATCCGGCTTTGCGAGCAAGGATCCACCCAGCAGGACTCAGGCTTCGGCCACGATCAGGTCCCTGGTGACTTGGAAAGCCGCGATGAGGGAGCTCAGCTGAATCTTTTCACTGGTCCCAGCAGCCAGCCGGTACCTGGAGCAGGGGGCAAGGGCAGGTTCGGGTGTTTACACCACCATCTGCGTCCTGACAAAGCGACGGCCCTGGCTGGGCCGGAGCAAGCCAAGCGCGGCGCTGGCGGGTTCATGCAGCAGGGACGGATGCACGGGGGCTGCGGGCATCTTCCTGCGGTGCCCACCGGCTGCCAGGACTTGGCACAGCGCGGTAGCGGTGACCCCCACGGGGCGGGCGCGCTGGCAGCCCCCCCAGCCGGGGTGTTTCGGGGCAAGGAGCGGACACTTACTCGATGTCTGCCATTTTGATCAGCAGCTGAATGCGGACCGAGGGTGGGAAATCAACTGCGGAGAGAAGGAGACGGCGTGCGTCAGCGCGGGACGGTTGGGCCTCCCGGGGTCAGCCAGGAGCCGCAAGCCCCTACCTCTGTGCACAAAGAGGTGGATCTCGGTGAGGATGTCCTGCAGGGCCAAGCCCTTCAGCGTCTTCAGCTCCATGATTTCTGAGATGAGAGCGAGTGAAGGGCTTTCTCCCAGGCCTTTCCCTGCGAGATCCCACTCTTCATCCCCGCGACAACCCCGAGGACCCTCCCCAGCGAGCAGCACCCACCCCAGACAGAGCAGGAGGTCGCGGGACGGGAAGCCCTGGCAAAGAGGAGGATTTATAGCAGCGGGGATTAAACCCCAGGGCCGGTGGAGGAAAAAGGATACTGCGATAGGCAGTGGAAAAGTCCTGGTTCAGCATCCAGTCGAGGATGTTGGCAATGTCGGACTTGAGGGGGTGTCCCGTGCAGGTGTAGACGTTCTCCTCCGTCACCTTCCCGAAGGCCATGGTGGTGCTCTGAGGAAGAGGAGGGTGGAGGAGGGATGAAGAGCCCAGCCAACCCCTCCAGGGCAGCTGCCTGCGGGGGGGCCGACCGCTGCCGGCTTACACGAGGAGAGCACGACCACCGTCTGTACCTGCAAGATATTGAGGGCTCTGCGCATGTCACCGCTCGAGAGGGTCACCAGAGCCTTCATCCCGTCCTCAGTCACATCCACCCTGGAAAACAAGACCTGGGGCTGCAGCGGGAGCCAGCGCTGCCGGAGGGAAATACAACCGTGTGGAACACCAAGCCCGCTGCTCCTCCCCATGTAGGGGAATGGGGAAAAAGGGGGCGCGGAGGATGCTGCGGAGCCCCCCACGTCCCGCGCCGCCCCCGGCTCACCCCTCCTCCTGAATGACGTGCCGCAGCCGGGGCACCATCAGCTCCGGGGTGAGCGGGCCGAAGCGGAAGCGGGTGCAGCGGGACTGCAAGGCGGGGATGATCTTGGAGAGGTAGTTGCAGATGAGGCAAAAGCGGGTGTTTTCTGTGAACTTCTCGATCACTGCGAAGAGGAGGGAGGAGAGGCTGGTCCTCGTCTGCCGCCTCGTGCAGGCTCACACCCCGTGCCAGGCTGGGAAAGGCTGCAGGGGTGCCAGCGGCATAGGGTCCCCAGCGCCCCTCACCTCGCCTCAGGGCGTTCTGAGCATCCTGGGTCATGGCGTCGGCTTCATCCAGGATGACGAGCTTGAAGCCTTTCCTTAAAAAGGGAGGGAAAAAAAGGGGGTGGCTTTGGTCCTGGCTGCTGGCTTGGTGCTGGAGAAGGGAGAGCAGGGGACGCTTATGCCCAGCCTGACCCCCACAAACGCTCCTGGGGAGCCCTCCTTTCCTCTCTGGAGCAGCATCTTTATCACTCATCCTTACCACCCTCATCCTCCCCGCTTGCAGGGCACCCCTGGCTCCTTCCCACCCACTCCAACACGCTTCCCACCCCAGGAGCCCCCCCAAACCCCAAGCCGAGCGCCGGGGCAGGCTGTGTCGGGGCGGGGGGTGACAAAGGGATGGGGAGCTTTGGGAAGCGCAGATCCGCCGCTTACTTAAATATGGTCCTGGTGCTGGCGAAGCTCAGGATGGGCCCTCGGACGATGTCGATACCCCGGTCATCAGAGGCGTTGAGCTGGAGGGAGCCGGCGTGGATCCGCATCCCTGCCTGAGGATGCTCCCAGGGGTGGGGGGGACCCCACCATCACCCCCCCCCCCCCCATTCCCACTTACTTCCAGCACCATGGAGCCAAACTCCCGCTCCCGGTAGAGCTGCTTGGCGCAGGCGAGGATGGTTGATGTCTTACCGGTACCGGGAGGCCCATAGAGGAGAAGATGCGGGAGTCGATCTTCGCTGATAAACCGTTGTACTGGTAACGGGATAAAGGGGGTTGGGGGATACCCGGGTACCCCCCGGTGGTACCGGAGAGTGTGTGTGGGGGGGTTGTTACTTACTGGTGCTGAGGATATCGCGGTGCGACACCAGCTCCGACAGCGCCTGGGGCCGGTACTTCTCCACCCTGCACCGGGGAGAAGCGGGGGGGGGTCAGACCGGGGCAGCTCCCGCCGCTTCCCCCGCCCCGCTCCGGTCGCGATCGTACCACGGGAGGTTCCCGCCGCCGGCTCGCGCCATTGTCGCGATGTCTCGCGAGAGCACCGGGAGGGGGCGGAGCGGGCGGGGCGGCCCTACGGCCGCCCCCCCCCGCTCCGCCCCCTCCCGGTGCTGTGGTTGGGGAAGAACCGGGGCTTGGATGGGGGAAGCAAGGCGATGCCTGGGAAGAGCAAGGCACTGGGAATAGCAATTGCTTCAGCAATTCCCGGGGCCGTGCTTTCCCCAAAAGCGCGCCCGCTGCTTCGCTTTAGCAATTCCCAGCACTGCGCGGGGTTGCGAGAGGGTGGTAGCAGGGATTGCTAAAGCAAGAGTCCGGGCATGGTTTTGGGGAGAGGGTGGTAGCAGGCATTGCTAAAGCAAGAGTGTGGGCATGGTTTTGGGAGAGGGTGGTAGCAGGGATTGCTAAAGCAAGAGTCCAGGCATGGTTCTGGGAGAGGGTGGTGCTGGCATTCACCAAAGCAAGGTGGTGCCTGGGCTCTTGGGGAAAGCATGGCCCTGGGAATTGCTAAAGCAAGGTTGTGGATGTGCTGTTGGGGAGAGCGCGGCACTGGGAGTTGCTAAATTGAAGTTGTGGATGAGCTTTTGGGGAGAGGGTGGTACCAGGGATTGCTAAAGCAAGAGTGTGGGCATGGTTTTGGGGAGAGCGTGGTGCTGGCACTCACCAAAGCGAGGTGATGGCTGTGCTCTGGGGGAGAGCGCGGCACCAGCAATGGCTGGAGCAAAGTTGTGACCATGCTTTTGGGGAGAGCGTGGTGACCCTGCTCTTGGAAACCCCCTCGGGTGAGGGGGGCACCCGAAGGCTGCGGGCTGGGACGGGCTGCGGCAGCACCGGGGGCTGCCTGGGACCGGCTGTGGTGCACCCAGCGCGACGGGAGCAGCAAACTCGAGAGGCGGCTGCGAGGAGGGGAACGCCTTTATCCCCATCCCTGCCGGGACGTGAGAGCAGCCCAAAGATTTGCAGGTCTGGTTGACTATCTTGAAAAATCCAGCCCCGTCTTCTGTCCCTCGTGCTACGAAAGCACTTGGCTGAGTAACGGGGCTGTCTCTGCCTGGGGCCGGCTGCTCCCCGCTATTCCTGGAGGTGCTGGATGCGGCCTCTTCTCACCAGAGTGGCCTCCAAAGGAAAAAGGGTCCGTGCTATTTCAGGCTGTGCTTTGGGAAGTGGCTGGAGTCTCCTTAGAGAAGGGGCTTAGAGGGAAAAATAACCTAAGCTCGCTGGCGGGGATGCTCAGGCGCTGCTTCGGTTTAAGTGACATGGATGGAGAGAGAAAGGCAGGGCTGCAGCGAGAGGCTTTGGCTTGGAAAGCACAGGCGGAAAGATGATGGAAAGTGATCTGTCGGGAAGTAGAGGTGATGGGGAATATATTGGAGGGGCGAAAAAATCATGGGGAAATCCTGTTGCTGGCAAGGGAAGGGAAAAGCATCAAGAGCTCCAGGTTGAATCCTATAGAAACCCAAAAAGCTGCCAGAGGGCAGCTGCTTTCCTAATTTTTTTCCCTTTTTTTTTTTCCACCCCTTATTTTTCCACCCCCCAGCCCCATAAGGGAAAGCAGGAGCTCGAAGCTGACCTCAGCAAGCCTCAGGCGTTCCTCCGGGCGCGTGACGGCCGTGACAGATGGCCCTTGCGATGGCAGGCGCGGAGCTGCGAGGTCCTTCCCCAGCGCCTGGGAACCGGCTGGGAGGTGCGGCCCGGAGCCCTGACGGGCTTGGGCTTCTCCCCTGTGTAGCAGGTCCGGAGCTGCTGTTCTCCCCTCGCATCTGCCTTCGCCTGGGGCAGGCTCCTCTCCTTCAAAATTGATTTTTCCAGGCATTTCTTCCCCCCCTTGGCCCATCATTAATAAATCTTGAGCTTCAGAGCAGGCAAAATCTTTGGAGAGGGCAGGCAAAGTCTTCTGCTTGCGGCCAGTGCCTGCACTCAGATTTCTCACGGGCGATTTCACCTTTTTCTACCAGATTGCTTTAAAGATTATTTATTTTTTTTATTGGTTGTTGTTTAACGTTGTTAAAATTGATGCGTGCATCCCCCTGCAATGATTCTGCATCGTTAGGACCGGCTGAATTATTAACCAGTGTCTGAGCTGCCCGTCTTGGCTTATTTACCTTTATATCTCTTGGGCAGGGAACTGGCAGGTCACATCAGACTCGGTAAAGGGCGCTATAAATTTATAGCACTATCGATAGGTTCATTAACAGCCCTGAGGCATCAGGTGCATCCCTTCAGAGGAGGACGAGGGAATTCCAGGTAGCTGGTGGCAGAGATGATGGTGGCAGAGATGCTCCTTCGCAGGGAAGAGAAATGGAGGCTCCTTGAGAGGCGAAGTCCAAAGTCACGGAGGCAGAGATGCTGTTCGGCATGTTAATAATAAAGAAATAAAAATGCTAATGTCGGAAAGGTCCCTTGCATGCGGAGCGGCACCCAGCCTTTAAGGTGAACAGAGACAACCCTGAATTTCAGGGGTCACCAAGAAGCCAGGGCAACACTTTAGCACTTGAAGCCAATGGTCAATGGCACATGAAAGCCTCACGGGGTGGTTTTATGGGGAATTTGGTGGGAAAAGCCTTGTGGGATGCTGCGGGGACTCTCAAACCAGCGAAGGGTTGGTTTCACAAGGGCGGGTTTGCTTGGGGTTCGCCCGGTGGGTGGTGAGCCGGCCGTGCCGATGGGATGCTCCCTCCCTTCCCAGCTGGAGGCTGTGCCCCGGCAGAGCATCCTCCTCGCTAGGCGCCGCGTGAAAATGAACCTGATTTCAAAGAGACTCTCGGTAGCTCCGAGCTCACAGACGTGCAAGAAAAGCAACACAGGTGAATAAAGTCATTACAAGATACATTTTATATGAACTGCTTGTGCCGAAAACAACTTGTGTTTAAGAAATGAAGCAGTTAATGTTGCTGAGTAACAACGCACACAGCTAACCCGTGTAGGGAATCCAGGCACTGATCATGAACAACATGAATAATTCAAGTTGTCCAAGGCTGTAGAATAGAAAAACACAGGTTTTCTTATTGAGCTCGGGCCTGTTCCCACTGTCCGTAACATGCATCTGCCTTTTGCACCGCGGGCCAGCCCGGCTCCCAGCGCCTGAGTTGTTGCATTGACTGCAACAGGGCTTTTGGGGAGCGTGAGGTTCGGCGTACGCCCAAAATCGCTGCAGGTCCGCTGCTGCTGGTGGGTTTGGGTTGGGTGGGTTTTTCCCAGCAGAGTCTCCCTGCTTGCATTTTATTTTTATCTTTATTTTTATCTTTATTTTTATCTTTATTTTATCTTTATTTTATCTTTATTTTATCTTTATTTTTATTTTTACTTTCTTTTACTTTATTTATTTTGAAGGGCAGATACTGGGATAGTGGGAATTATTTTGCACTGGAAGCTGTTGGAGTCACAGGGAGGAGCAGCAGTGTGGGCAAAGGATGCCAAGGGGGATCTGCTTGCTCCCCAGCACCCCAATTTTGAGCTGGGCCTCTCAGCATCCTCTCTCCTCTGGGTACCATCCCACCCTTCCCTCCCTTGTAATCAGCTCTGGGAACAGCAGACACAGAAATGGCCGGGCTGGTGGCTTGGATGTTTTAGGGAAAAAAAAAAATCTGTTGTTGCAAATGCGCTGAGTATAGGTTCTGCCTTGCCCTCTTGTCTCTGGGTTGGTTATTGAAAGACTTGATTAACCACAGAAGCCATCAGGAGAGAAAATTTCCAGCGGTTTTTTGTTGGTTTTTTTTTTCTTCTGTGCTCCAGTTAATGACAGGAATTGCATTGCATTTCCAACACGGGCGATAGTTAAATATCTGGTGATTACTGCCTTCCCCGAGCGCCTGCCGCAGCAGTCAAGTGAATGTCGGCCTTTCCGGAGGGCTCTGCCTCCTTCTTCCCGGAGGAAAAGCCGGCAGAGCGGAAGGATGCTTCTACTGGGGGACCTCCACAGCCCCCAGGGCTGCACCAGTGCCCCCCAGTGCAACCCAGCTGCTGCAGTGCTGCTTCCTCCCATCCCCCCCCCGCTAAAACACCCAGTTGAAACATATAAATATATATATATGCATGTGAAATTAAGAACAAAATTGAGAATGCAGCCCAGCTAAAAAGGGATCCTCTGTGCTATGGAATTGCACCAGGCTTTTCCTTCCAGCTGCCCACTCTGTCGCAGTTTAACCCCAGCGTGGCCTTCTCCATGGGCCACAATGCCTTCAGAGATAGACCTGCTCCAACGTGGCCTCACCCACAGCCACCAGTCCCTTCAGGAGTGAACCTGCTCCAGCATGGCCTCACCCATGGCTGCAGTCCCTCCAGGGGCGTACCTGCTCTGTCGTGGGCTTATCCATGGCCACAGGCTTTGAGGTGCTCCAGCATGGACTTATGCACAGCCACGGATGCTTCAAGGTGTCCCTGCTGCAGCATGGACTTATCCACAGCCACGGATGCTTTGAGGTGTACCTTCTCCAGCGTGGACTTATCCTTGGGCCACAATCCCTTCAGAGCTACCTGCTGCGGCACAGACATAGCCACGGCCACGGCCGCTTTGAGACATACCTGCTCTGGCGTGGGCTTATCCACGGCCACAGACGCTTTGGGGTGTCCTGCTCCCACGTGGACTCACCCATAGGTCGCAGTCCCTTTGACTCCAGTTCTCACTGGGGTCCCAGCCGGTCCAGTACAGCCGCACAGAAGCAGCAGCAATGCCCTGGCCATCTGCCAGCCCAGGCGCATGGCCATTGCCGTTATCAAAATGTTCCCAGGCACGGCAGAGGCAGATGATAAGCAGCACAGCAGTACGGCAAGCAGCGAAAGCAAAAAGCAGCCACAAACAAGCACTCGACTCTAATATACAGTAAGGCAAGCAAGCCCCGTGGCAAGCACAGGAGCCCGGCGATTGATAGCTAAACAGCAATAACAGCTATAAATGCGATCTCGCACATTCCAATCAAACCTGAACCCTTCGAGCCCCACGTTGGGCGCCAAAAAGGACTGTCGTGGTTTAACCCCAGCCACTGAGTCCCGCGCAGCCGCTCGCTCACTCCACCCCGGTGGGATGGGGGAGAGAATCAGAAGGGTAAAAGTGAGAAGACTCCTGGGTTGGGATAAAGACAGTTTAATGGGTAAAGCAAAAGCTGCACACGCAAGCAAAGCAAGCCAAGGAATTTGTTCACTCCTTCCCATCGGCAGGCCGGTGTTCAGCCATCTCCAGGAAAGCAGGGCTCCATCACGCGTAACGGTGACTTGGGAAGACAAACGCCATCGCTCCGAATACCCCCCCTTCCTTCTTCCCCCAGCTCTATATGCTGAGCATGACACCATACGGTATGGGACAGCCCTTTGGGCAGTTGGGGTCAGCTGTCCCAGCTGTGTCCCCTCCCAGCTCCTTGTGCCCCCCAGCTGCTCGCTGGTGGGGTGGGGGTGAGAAGCAGAAAAAGCCTTGACTCTGTGTCAGCACTGCTCAGCAATAGCGAAACCATCCCTGTGTTATCAACGCTGTTTCCAGCACAAATCCAAACCAGCCCCATAGGAGCCACTATGGAGAAGAGTAACCCCACCCCAGCCAGACCCCACAGTCGCCCGGGTGGGTTTTCACCGCCTGGCCCTGCTGTGGTTTGCAAAGTGCCTGAGTGAGCCCCAGCCTGATCCAAACACGCTGAGCAGAAGGTAACAGCTCCATGCGGTTCAGTCTGGCATCCCCTTTTTAATCATATCATGTCATATCATATCATATCATATCATATCATATCATATCATTATTCTGTTCAGTTTGGGTATGGTAGTCTGGCATCCCCTTTTCCCTTCCCTTCCCTTCCCTTCCCTTCCCTTCCCTTCCCTTCCCTTCCCTTCCCTTCCCTTCCCTTCCCTTCCCTTCCCTTCCCTTCCCTTCCCTTCCCTTCCCTTCCCTTCCCTTCCCTTCCCTTTCCCTTCCCTTCCCTTTTTCCCTTCCCTTCCCTTCCCTTCCCTTCCCTTCCCTTCCCTTCCCTTCCCTTCCCTTCCCTTCCCTTCCCTTCCCTTCCCTTCCCTTCCCTTCCCTTCCCTTCCCTTTTTCCCTTCCCTTCCCCTTCCCCTTTCCCTTTGTCCTTTGTCCTTTTCCTTTTCCTTTTCCTTTTCCTTTTCCTTTTCCTTTTCCTTTTCCTTTTCTTTTCAGTTTTGGCATGATAGTCTGGCATCTCCTTTTAATTTCTATTCTATTCTATTCTATTCTATTCTATTCTATTCTATTCTATTCTATTCTATTCTATTCTATTCTATTCTATTCTGTTCCGTTCCATTCTGTTCCGTTCTGTCATATTGTATTTTCTTCTCCTTAGTCTTCTTTTTCCAAAATTGGCTTTTTGAACCCTTTGAATGTATTTTCCTCCCCTTTACCACCCCTCCACAACCCCTTCGGAGGCTCCCCTGGCCGGCGGCAGTGGGTGCAGGCAGGGTCCTGCCCTCGGCCCCTGCCCCGCTCTCACCCGGGGGAGCTGCTGCTGTTTCCCATCCTGGGGGAGTCCCTCGGAGTCCCCTTACAGCCAGGGCTGGGGACGCTCTGCGGAGCCAGGGGGTCTGCAGCTTTGGGTCACTTTGGGACCGAAAAGCTAAAATTCCAGTAATTTCTATAAAATCCCCCTAACTTGCTCCTTCTGACCCTCACAGAGAGTTTTTGTAGGTAAGCAAATGGGTTGTTAGTGAGGACAAGGGACGTGTGTGGCCATCCCAACATGGGGGCAAGCCTGGAAATTAACCCTTCTGCTTTAAAAAAGGCAAAAATCGGCAAATTTCAAACTTTTTTAGCCATATCCCGACTCAGAGTGAGATGACCACTGCGAGCGCGGCTGGCTTAATTTGTTGGATAAAGCTGTTGTTCTCCGTGGAGTCGATATGGACTGGGATGGGGACGTCAGCTGGGAAAAAAGTCGGATATCGGAAGGCAGGGAGGTGACGGGCGAGGGGAAGCTTTGCCCAGCGGGAGTGGGACAGGCGGAATTTCTCGCAGCATCGTCCCGGCTCCGTCTCTCCCGAATAACTGCTGAGCTTCTTGGCCAGGCTTGGCCATTCTTGACTGGCTCTGGGTATCTTTTATAGATATAGATCTAAAAATCATATATAAAATCAGATATAATTTTTAATATATATTTTTATATATATCTATACACATATAATATGTATATAAAATGTTTTATATGCATATATCAAGCTCCTGTAAAGCTTCTCGAGCGCGGCAGCCGGCAGAGGGAAAGGCTCCTCTCCAAGGGAAGGGCTTGAGCAGCGGGGGGTCACTGCGAGCCGCCTGCACCCCCTTTCCTCTGCCGCTCCCTGGGGCTGGGCTGAACCCCAAAATAGCTGAGCGTGCTAGAGAGGAGCGGGGTTCCTCCCTGCGCGGGGGGGTTAGTGCTTCTGTAGGGGCTCTGGCCGCTGGGAAATGGAGATCCAGGGGTGCACGCGGGGCTGGGGGGGACTTTTTTGGCTTCTACCCAGGAACCTGGGTGTGAGCGTGGGGCCATCACTGTGGCCTCTGGGCGGGGGGGGAGCGGAGGGGTGTCTGGGTGCCCTCCTCCCCCCTGCACCCTGCTGCTGCACCCCAAACTGCGTCCTTGGTATTTCAAATCTCTTTATGGCATCTGGAGTGGAGCTGGGAGTGGGGAGCTGGGGGAGAGGGGAGCCGGGGGGAGAGGGGAGCCCGGGGGGAGAGAGGAGCTGGGGGAGAGGGGAGCCCGGGGGGAGAGGGGAGCTGGGGGAGAGGGGAGCTGGGGGGAGAGGGGAGCCGGGGGGAAGAGGGGAGCTGGGGGAGAGGGGAGCCCGGGGGGAGAGGGGAGCTGGGGGAGAGGGGAGCCGGGGGGGAGAGGGGAGCTGGGGGGGAGAGGGGAGCTGGGGGGGAGAGGGGAGCTGGGGGGGAGAGGGGAGCTGGGGGAGAGGGGAGCCAGGGGGAGAGGGGAGCTGGGGGGAGAGGGGGGACGGGGGAGAGGGGAGCTGGGGGGGAGAGGGGAGCCGGGGGAGAGGGGAGCCAGGGGGAGAGGGGAGCCGGGGGGGAGAGGGGAGCCGGGGGAGAGGGGAGCCGGGGGGGAGAGGGGAGCTGGGGGGAGAGGGGAGCCGGGGGAGAGGGGAGCTGGGGGGGAGAGGGGAGCTGGGGGAGAGGGGAGCCGGGGGGGAGAGGGGAACTGGGGGGGAGAGGGGAGCTGGGGGAGAGGGGAGCCGGGGGAGAGGGGGGGAGAGGGGAGCCGGGGGAGAGGGGAGCTGGGGGGAGAGGGGAGCCAGGGGGAGAGGGGAGCTGGGGGAGAGGGGAGCCGGGGGAGAGGGGAGCCGGGGGGGAGAGGGGGAGAGGGGGGAGCCGGGGGAGAGGGGAGCTGGGGGAGAGGGGAGCCGGGGGGGAGAGGGGGAGAGGGGGGAGCCGGGGGAGAGGGGAGCTGGGGGAGAGGATGGGGAGGCATGCTGTGGCATGCAGCAACTTGATTTTCATTTGGTTTTGCTCCCTTTCAGGCCAAATCCCGTTGCTACGGCAGGGACCACAGGGTCCCTCCTTGGCTTTCCCCAGATCCCGCTGCAGCTTTCCATCCCAGCTGCCCCCGCTGCTCGTCCCCTTCTGGGCGACCCTTGGGGTCCCTAGGGTGAGGCAGGATTTGGCCTGGCCCTGAGCAGCATCGGCATCCCCTCGGTGCCAGGACAGGTCATGGGGTGGGAGGGCGGCTGGGGGGAACCAGCCCCTCCTGCCCCCCAGTGATGGGAATCCTGCCCCGTTCCTTCCGCAGCAGGGGCTGCAGCACAGTTCCCCATTGCACCCCAATACGGCTTCCTTAGGCCTTTGGGGGTGCACATGCCCTGTACCCCCCAGCCCCTGCTGCTCCTGCCCTGCAGTCACACACAGCACAGCCTGGCCTGGCCACCTCTGCAGCAGAGCTCCCCATCGCAGCAGAACCCCCCATTGCAGCAGTGTCATTGTCCCCCCACTGCAGCAGGGGATCCCGTTGCAGCAGGGACCCCCATTGCAGCAGGGGACCCCCATGGCAGCAGGGGATCCCATTGCAGCAGGGATCCTTATTGCAATAAGGGGTCCTGGTGCACCAGGCCCCCCATATTGCCCCATCCTCCCCACTGCAGCAGGGTCCCCCATTGCAGCAGGGACCCCCATTGCAGCAGGGGATCCCATTGCAGCGGCACCCCAGTTGCACCAGGGACCCCTATTGCAATAAGGGTCCCTGCTGCAATGGGATCCCCTGCTGCAGCAATATTGCAATAAGGGTCCCTGGTGCAGCAGGCCCCCCATATTGCCCTAGCCCCCCCGTTACACCAGGGTCCCCCATTGCAGCAGCAGACCCCTATTGCAGCAGGGACCCCAATTGCAGCAGGCCCCCCACATTGCCCCAGACGCCCCCCCCCCCCCCCCCCGCTGCAGCAGGGTCCCCAATTGCACGAGGGGATCCCATTGCAGCTGCACCCCAGTTGCAGCAGGGTCCCCCATTGCACCAGGGACCCCAATTGCCCCAGGCCCCTCAGATTGGCCCAGCTCCCCCACTGTAGCAGGGTCCCCCACTGCAGCAGGGTCCCCCATTGCAGCAGGCTCCCCCATTGCAGCTGCACCCCAATTTCGCCAGGCTCTCCCATTGCCCCAGCCCCCCCCCCATTGCACCAGGGTCCCCCATTGCAGCATGGACCCCAACTGCACCAGCCTCCCCCTATTGCCCCAGCCCCCCCCCCATTGCCCCAGGGTCCCCCATTGCAGCAGGGACCCCAATTTCACCAGGCTCCCCCCATTGCGCCAGCCCCCCCATTGCACCAGCCCCCCCATTGCAGCAGGGACCCCAATTTCACCAGGCTCCCCCATTGCCCCAGCCCCCCCCCCCATTGCACCAGCCCCCCCATTGCAGCAGGGACCCCAATTTCGCCAGGCTCCCCCCATTGCGCCAGCCCCCCTCCTTGCCCCAGGCTCCCCCATTGCAGCAGGGACCCCAATTTCACCAGGCTCCCCCCATTGCCCCAGCCCTCCCCCATTGCCCCAGCCTCCCCCATTGCAGCAGGGACCCCAATTTCACCAGGCTCCCCCCATTGCCCCAGCCTCCCCCATTGCAGCAGGGACCCCAATTTCACCAGGCTCCCCCCATTGCCCCAGCCTCCCCCATTGCCCCAACCTCCCCCATTGCAGCTGCACCCCAATTTCGCCAGGCTCCCCCCATTGCCCCAGCCCCCCCCCCTTGCCCCAGGCTCCCCCATTGCAGCACCCCCTCATTGCAGCACCCCCCCCCAGACCCCCCCTTCCCCCGCCGCTCCCCCCGCCGCACCATGCCCAGGCCGGGGGCGGGTGCCGGTGCGCGGTGGCGGAGGGACAGACGGACTGACGGATGGATGGGGGGGGGGGGGGGGGCTACCGCGCGGAGCGGCGCGCAACGAGCGCGGCCCCGCGGTGCCGGAGCGCGCCGCCCCCGCCCCCGCCCCGCCGCGCCCGGTGCTGGGGGGGGGGAGGCGGCCGCGGCGCCGCGCTGACGGGCGGGCTGGGTGGGCACGGCGGGGCCGCGATGCTGCGGGCCGCGGCGGAGCGGGGCTGAGCGGTGCGGGGGGGGGGGGCGGGCAGGGGAGGGAGGGGGGGGGCCGGGCCGCGGCGGCGGAGGGTGGAGGGGAAGGGGAGGAGGGGTGGGGGGGGGGGCGCGGCGAGCGATGGATGAGGACAACATGACGAGGAGCGAGGAGCAGCAGCTGAGTCTGCAGAAGGCGCTGCAGCAGTGCGAGCTGGTCCAGAACATGATCGACATCAGCATCTCCAACCTGGAGGGGCTCCGCACCAAGTGCGCCGCCTCCAACGACCTCACGCAAAAGGAGATCCGCACCCTGGAGGTAGGGGCCCACCGACCCCCCCCCCCCCCCCCCCCCCCCCCCAATATCCAGCCCCCCCCCCCCGGGCCGTGCCGGGCTCCCCCGCGGCGCTGCGGTGCGCCCGAGTGAGGCTGCGCGCTCTGCAGGTGGGTCCGGCATCGCCAAACCCTCCCGCCGCTACCCCCCGGAGGGGCCCGGGCCCGGGCCCGGTCCCCCCGACATCCCCCCGGCCCCACAGCGTCCTCCCGGCCCGGCAGCATCCCTCGCCCCTGGCTCCGACCGCCCCGCCAGGCTGCATCCCCCCCCCGGCCCACCTGCATCCTCCCAGCCCGGCCGCATCCCTTCCAGGGGCTCCTGCCTCCCCATCTGGCTGCATCCCCCCGGCTTGGCCGCATCCCTTCCACCGGGCTGCATCCCCCCGGCCTGCCTGCATCCCTTCCATGGGCTCCTGCCTCCCATCAGCCTGCATCCCCCCCCGCCCCGGCCCACCTGCATCCCTCCGGCCCGGTCGCATCCCTTCCACGGGCTCCTGCTTCCCCATCAGGCTTCATCCCTCTGGCTCGGCCGCATCCCTTCCACCGGGCCGCATCCCTTCCACTGGGCTGCATCCCGCCGGCCAGCCTGCATCTCTTCCATAGGCTTCCTACCTCCCCATCAGGCTGCATCCCGCCGGCCGGCCTGCATCCCTTCCGTGGGCTCCTACCTCCCCATCAGGCTGCATCCCCTCCAGCCCACCTGCATCCCTTCCACCAAGGCAGCATCCCCCCAGCCTGCCTGCATCCTTCCCTGCCATACTCCTACCTCCTGAGCAGGCTGCAGCCCCTCTGCCGGGCTCCAGCCCCTCGCCGGGAGGCAGGCCGGCATCCTCGCCCCCGGTTCCTCCGCCACGGCGATGCAGCGCTTGCCCAAACCCTCCAGCCTCCCCCGGCAGCAGGGAGAGCCCCGGCGGGAAGGGGAGGTTTCGCCAGCCGCGGCCTCGATGCTGCTGGGGGCGAAGGCAGCGAGGCCGTGCCGAGGGGAGCGCCAGCCGGATTTATTTATGTTTCATAGATGGGAAAAATACATATAAGTAAAAGAGGTTCCCCTTGGAGTGTGCCGGGAGCTGGCTGGGGATGGATTTGGGGTTCAGCAGGAGGTTGGCAGGCCGGGATGGGCAGGGAAGGTCTGGGATGGCCGGGGGCGAGCGGGGCCCCACACCGGTGGCAGAGCGAAGCGTGGCCACCACGGTGCCGTGACCCTGGGGAGACGCCGGCAGGGCCATGGCAGCATGGAGGTGGCTGACGCAGAGCCGGGGCTGTGGGCGGGGGGATTTTGGAGCCCTTTTGGCTGGTGCTTTCTAACCTGGCCACTCTCACTGAGAACGCAAACACGGTGGCACAGCGGTTCCTGCGCTCGGCTGCACAGGACCCTGCTGGGGTCCTGCAGCCTCTCTGTGGGGTGGCTTTTGGTTCTGGACCGCGACCGAAACTCCCCGTCCTTCTGCTTTCGCTCCCGAAGGTCCTGAGCGCTGCGGGAGCAAGCAGGGCATCGCTGTGCTGCTGCTGTGTCGCTCCCGGGGGACCCCGGGGTTGGGGTGCAGCTCCCACCTCTACATCCCGGGCACCGACTTGCGCCGTGTTCCTGCACCAATCCTGCCATCGCCTCTCCTTGATCCAAGCCCTGTCCCATCCCAGCTCGCCGCGAGGGGCTGCGGGCTCAGCCGGGAGCTGTTGGTCCACGTGTGGCCCCAGAGCGACCTCGGAAGAGGGACAGGGAGGTGGGGATGAAGCAGCAGTGGTTTTGGGGTATGCAGGAGACTTTGCGGGGGGCAGATAGGCTCAAAGCCCCCCCAGAAGAGCCGATGCCCGGAGGTGCAGGACTACAGAAGTTTATCCCACGTGGAGTGACCTCCTCGTTAGGGTCAGCACGGCTGACGAGTTACTGCCTCCCTCCCACAGATGGGAGCAAGGGGAGCTGAGGAGCGCGGTGAAGCCACCCTGGTGGGATGCTCCGTCCCTGCATCCCGCGATGGCGCATGGGTGAAGCCCCCCAAGCTCAGCCTGGTCCAGCCAGAGGGTTCGGAGCTGGCTGTGGGGATGCCACCCCGCAAATCCCGGGCGAAGCATCTCTCCAGCCCCTATGGATCGTGCTGTGCCCACCGCGGGGAGCCCTGGCATCGCCTTCCCTAAAACACCCCCATCCGGGGCGCCTGACGTGCATCCCAGCCATGGGCATCCCTGCCTACGCTCACGCGTTGCTGTTCAGCACAGGAACTGTGCGATTCCCAGGAAGGGAGTGACAACGGGTGAATCCGGGGCCAGATTCCCGATGCCGGCACATCGGTGTAGGTCTGGACTGGTTCCCGGCGGTGTTGTCCTGGGTTGCCGCCAGCGTAAGCAGGAGCCGAGCTTGGCCCTGAGTCCCTGCCACCACCGCCGCGTCCCAAGGACGTGACGCAGACGCAGAGGCCCTGCTCAGCACTTCTTCCCTTCCCATCTGGTGGCAGCGGAGCTGGGCCAGGCATCGGCGAGGCGAAGGGGACGGTGGCCGGGGACGGGCGGGCTGGGAGGACATCTCACCCCAAGTGCCCCGGGGAGACTTTGCAGGGCCCTCGCATCAGCGCAAGCCTGGAATAAAACAGGTGAATCCACGTTTTTTGGTTAATCCTCATATGCTAAACCCTGATTTTGCTGGATTAATAGAAGTTTTCCCACTCTTTTTCTTCTTAAACCACCTTCAGGTGCACGCGAAGCCCCATCCTTTCCTTTCCCATCCTGTGGTTGCGCGGGGAGCTGGTAACAGCATCTCGCGATGCAGCATCCTTCGGGGTGGGTACCACTGGCTGCAGCCCGGCTTCGGTGGCAGCCTGCGGGGCTGGGAGGCTTTTAGGTCTTGCTTGCACCTTGGAACAGGCTCCAGCAGAAACCAAAGCAGCAGCTGGGACCAAAACGCTGACCGACACCGCCCGGGGTGGGAGTCGAGGCCGGTTTGCGTCCTATGGGGCGGCAGCAGATCCGGGGCTGAGCAGCGTCGGAACAGGAGGGTGGGAGCCGAGCGGCCACCCCCCGTTAGCCCTGCCTGGTCCTGCAGGGGTGGTGGGGCTTTATTCCCCATCTGAGCATGGCAGCCAGGCTTTGCGTCTCTACATTTGGGGTTTGGGGTGTAAATACAGAAGAGGGGTGCTGCTACTCGCCTGTTTGCTGGAGGTCTGGGGGCAGCACGGGGTAAAAGCAAGAAGGAAAAGTCGCTCGGCGCTGGGTGATTTTTCTGGCTGTCCTGCACCGTGTTGCTCTCTGTGTTACCCCAGCGGGGTCAAACCCCCACCCCATTTCAAAGTGTGGGTCAGGGCTCCCAGGAACCGGCGGGTGGCTCCAAGGATGACCCAGGATGGGCAGTTCCCCCTCCCCGGGCTGCCGTGCTCCCGCCAGGAAGGGGGAACCCTCCCGGGATGCTTTCGGCTGCCGCATGAACACGCGGGTGAGGATGCGAAGAGGCACCTGGGGAAGAGCCATGGCCATTTCCAAACTTGCACAGGCCGTGGCCAAAGGAGACGCTGCCCCAGCACTGGGATTTTCACTGCCTGGGTGCGTGGATTCTCTGGTGCCTAATACCGTGGGTGAGCACAGTGCTTGTCTCCCTGCGGCACGGCGTCTCTCTGATTGCAGCCACGTTGTTTCGGACCAACCTGCAGCCCCCCAGGGGTGGTGGCAGCCCCCGTTCACCCTGTGCCAGCCGGGCAGCACTGCCCTGCCAGTCCTGGCTCAGCCCTTTGCCAGGGTAGCAGGGAGGTGGCAGAGGATGGGCTGTATCCTCCCGGAGAGCCGGGCATCTTCAGGATGCTGGCTTGAGCCATTTTGGCCCCTGTACTCCCAGAAAGAGCCCCGGGGACCATTTAGCAGCGCTTGAAATAAATGATGTGCAGAGCCGGAGATGGCATGTGATCCTAGCAGGGCCTTGAAAGAGCCCTGTGAGGGAAAATCTAACCGTGGCGAGGTATTCCCCAGCCCGAGGGTGCTCCAGGTGTCTCTGGAATAACGAGCCCCTTGGTAGGAGTCAGGGAAGAGTTGCTCCGGTTGCGGCTACGCGCCATGGGAAAGCATCCTCTGCGGCCCGCCGCTGTGCCGAGAATATTTGGAGGTGCAGAGCAACCTCTCCGCTTCGCAGCACGAAGGCATCCGGCACAGTCACGTGCCGATCCGGCCGTGCCGAGCGGGATGAGCATCCCGGCAGGCGTGGGCTCCCTCTCGACGGCTCGCCGGGTGCCGGCGTTGGCGGTGCATGGCCCAGCCTGCGCGAGGTTAATTAACTTTCACCTCGTGCTCCCGCAGGTGGATTTTCTGCTGCCTCTCCCCGGTCTCCAGGCAGGGCTCGGTGCCGTCTCCAGCCTGGCTGACGTCAAGGCGGGCGCAGGGTGCCATGCTGGGGGGGTGCAGCCGCCCTCCTGCTCCTTGGAGACCGGCTGCTTGGTTCCCTGTGCCCGGTGCCTGCTTGGGGCGGGGGCAGCCGCTCGCCGCAGTGCCAAGTTTCGGGGTGAGGGCCTGCCAAGGGGAAATCCTGCTCGGGGTGATGGCAGGAGGCTGGAAATCCCCGGCGGGGTGCAGAGGGGAGGCAGGGCTTGTGCAGGGGCGGAGGGGGTTCCAGCCCTGGGTGATCCCAGCCCTTCACCTCGCTGGGGTCACCCAGGGTCCCAGGGGAGCGACACGGAGTGGGGACATCTCTCCTCTGCCTGCACCCATCCCCGCGGGGCAGCAGAGCCCTGTTGGGGTCTTGTTTTTTAGCGGAAGGTCTCTGCCTCGGGGAGGAGATGGGGGGACCCAGGAGCCACCAGCCCCTCACCATGGCCAAGGAAAAAGGGGCTGCTTGTGGCTTTATCCCCTTTTGTCAGGGCATCGCACCCTCCCTTACCCCCTCGCAGCGCTGGAGGGGGGAGAGGGGCTTGGAAGGGTGCAAAACCCAAGCCCCAGTTCCGGGGGAAGGGGCGTGGGCCACCCCGCAGCCCCGGCCCCACCGGCAGCATCCCTGGTTGGACCCCAAACAGCGAGCACCCCCCGTGCTGCTGGGACTCCGACCCCTCCGCTTGCACACCCACAGCACCCCAGGGTGTCCCCCTGCTCTTTTCCAGATGGGTAAACCGAGGCATGGAAGAGCTGAGGGGGGTTGTGCCACAGCAGGATCTGGCCTTTGCAGCAGAGCAGCGTTTAGCGTGTTTGCAAAATCTCCATCCTGCGCAGCAGCTCAGGGTGAGCGAGAGCATCTCCGCAGCCGCGGGACGGGGCTTTCCCCGTGGCACGGGGCCGTCTCAATCGCTTCCCTTTCCAGCCCCGTCGGTGAAGCTCTCAGCAAAACAAGAAGCGCTTTTGGACCTCGCAGAGGTTTGCTGCGCTTGTTTTCCCCCAGCTTGAGCCCCATGGGTTGGG
Source organism: Theristicus caerulescens (assembly GCA_020745775.1). NCBI lineage: Eukaryota > Metazoa > Chordata > Aves > Pelecaniformes > Threskiornithidae > Theristicus > Theristicus caerulescens. The sequence continues at coordinate 12,547,579 of CM036570.1, forward strand.
GCATCAGCCCACACCTGGGGCACGGGGGTCCCATCTGGGTCCTCGTTTGTGCTAATGATGGCCCCTCTGGTCTCTCAAGGGCTGGGTGGGGTGAATTTCCTCCACCTGGAGCCTGGAAATTAAAGTACCTCCCTCTGCTTCTCTCATCCTTGCCCTGTTCCCAGCTCGTTTCTGTGTGGTGGTGGTGGAGGCTGCCCAGTCCCCAGCTCTGTCCCCGTTCCAGGACCCTGATTTTGGCACTGGGGAGGCTGCTGTGGCTCTGGCAGCCCCTTTGGTTTCCCCTGGGCTCTCAGCCTGGGGCGGGCAGAGGAATGGATGAAGAGCAGACTGGTGGGGCTGGAGGTGATTTTCTTTTTTTAGGAAGGTTTTTGCTGGTGTTTTGCTGTGGTTGTGTGCGGGGAAGGGTTTATTTGGGGGGGCAGGAGCTGCCTCTGTGCATTCGAGGTGCCTGCTGCTATTTCCCCTCCCAAGGGCCTGGGGTGTGTTTAGGATGTGCGATCGGGGATGACTCTGAAACCTTTCGATGGTCT
>CM036570.1:16748208-16908821 GCA_020745775.1 Theristicus caerulescens
GATGGATGGGGGGCCGGGTTCTGCTCCCCACACCATGCTGGTCCAGAGCGATGGCAGGGCAGGCGAGCTGGGGTGTGCTGTGGGCAGGCGCAGGATCCAACCCTTTCTGCTCTCGGCTGTAATAATCATAGGCCTGAAGCAGATTAATTCTCCTTCCCCATCCTTAACAAAGGACGCCTTTCCCCGGCCTCCCCTGCCCGTCCCTGCCTTCCCACCGCACATGCACTTAGCCTATTAGGATCTCCACTGATTGCTTTCTTTCATTCCTCCCGTACCTTTCACTTCAGAAAATGGACTAGTAATACTTCTTTTATCAAAGAATTATGGGATTTAGGACCTAGATCTTACAAAGAGACTTTTGATAGCTGCTGGTAATCAAATCCCCATCGGCAGACACTTCTCTGCACCCTGTTACCGGAGAGGAATAAAGGAAAGGGATTATTGATGTTCTGTTTACTGAGCCTACAGGAGATAGGATCGCTGGGCTATTTCATATTAGAAAAGGAAAGGAAAATAAAACAAGAAAGAAAAAAAATGCAGACAAGGGAGGACAATATAGATATAGATAAAAAGAAAAGAAACAGGCTCTTATCATTTTCTTATTGGTTAAGGAGATTCCAAAGCCATTATAGAGGATTAGCAAAAAGGTTAATCTGCTTTAGCCGTTTGCTTGTCAAAAGTGAATTTATAGGGTTTGAAAAATCCTTCCTATAGTGAAACCAGAAAAAAATCCCCCTCTTCCTCCCCCAACCCTCCCTTCTGCAGGCAGCACAAGGGGATGGGAACGGGAGCTTCAGAGACCCTAAAACACGGGAGCACCCTGCCTTGCCTTGCCCCTGCCTGGGCGCTGGCACCCATGGGAGCTCTGGTTTGGCAGCACTTCCCCCCCCCCCCCACCTGTGTGGTGTGGCCACAGGGCTCAGGGAGCGGAGGAGCCGGTCCGAGGGACGTGGCCATCCTCCTGCACTGCTCTGCCTTACCTGGGGTAGATCCCAGGCTGTTTCGCTGGTTGATATTGGCAGCAGTCAGGGCAAACCTGGACTCGTGGCTGGATTTGGGCATCCAGGTTGATTTCTAGAGTGGAACAGAGATGCCAGATGCTGCTGGCAAATGTTGCCAAAAACTACAGGCTGGGTCCTCTCTGTCCCAAGCACAGCACTCACCCAGGGAGCCACATCTCAGCATCCTCCAGCGCAGACGCTGGCCCATCCCAGTTGCGCTTACCTGGGCTGCCCATGCCACTGATTCACCCAAGGGGCCGATGTCCATCACTCACCCCCATGCCACTGTGAGAAACAACCCAGGGGAAAAACAGTCCTTCAAGGTCAAAAGCAGCCAGGAGCACTTTCTTGATAGCTGCTGGGTGAAGTTCAGTGGCATGCATTAGTCATGAGTTATAAGTACATTTAATAAAGACACAGAAATCATAGAATCACAGAATGGTTTGGGTTGGAAGGGACCTTTAAAGGTGATCTAGTCCAACCCCCAAATCATTGCTGTTAAAATAGTTCAACCCTGTGCCAAGTGACAAAAAGAACCTAGATAAAATAAGTTGGATTTAATGATAATTAACATCAAGTGTTAAAATAAATCTGTTTCTCTCTCCGAAGTCCATTCCATCCCGCAGGAAGAAGCCAAGTCCCTCCGCTGGCTATTAGTGTTAACAGGGATGCTGGCTGACAGGGATGCTGACTGACAGGGATGCTGGCTGACAGGGATGGTGCCCGTGGCGTGGCAGGAGGACCGTGGGGGCCCGCCGGTCGCCGGGCGGGGGGCTCGCCTTCGCCCGCAGCCTTCAGCGCCAGCAGGGCTACCGGGCGCTGCCGCCGCCCCCGGCCCGGCCCGGCTGCCCGGGGGACAGCGCTAGGGGGGGCCGCTGAGCCGGCAGAAGCGCGGCCGAGCTCTATGGTGGTGGCCGCAGCGGCCATGGGAGCCGAGCGGGAGGCGCGGGCCTGCGCTGCCTTCTACGGGGCGCTGGGCATCGCCCAGCCGGTGCTCTCCTGCCTGCGCTGCCTGCGGCAATTCGCGGGGTAAGAGGACGGGACCCGGGCAGGGAGCCGCCGGCATTCCCCGGGTGCGGGTCCCCCGGGAGTCCCCCGGCGCGGAGCCCCCGAGCATTGCCCGGCGCGGATCGCGGCATCCCCCGGGCGCGGGTACCCACCACGGGTCCCCCGAGCATCCCTCGGGCGCGGGTCGGGAGGTAGGGAGGGGGGCATGGGGACCGAGCCACCCCTGCTTGCCCTCATCCCCTTCCAGACTGCTCTGCAGCAGCAGGGCAGCAAGTTTTAGGATTTTTTTGGGCCCTCCTGCCCACCTGCCACCCCCCCCACGCACACACACACACATGCAGGGCTTTCGTTTGCCAGAACAGGCTGGGTTGTGGACTCTGAGCTTTAAGGAGTTCCCTCCCCACCCCCCCGTGCAATGCTGAGTGCAGTTGGGAGAGAGGAGCCGCCCAAGCCAGGGCACCCCAACCCTAACCCCTATCAAGCCACAGCACCCCCACCCCAATCCAGATCAAGCTAGGGCACCCCAACCCTAATCCCCACCAAGCCAGAGCACCCCCACCCTAATCCAAATCAAGCTGGGGTATCCCCACTCCAATCCACATTGAACTGGAGCACCCCCACCCTAATCCCCACTAAGCTGGGGTATCCCCACCCCAAGCCCCACCAAGCCAGGCTATCCTCACCCCGTCCCTGTCCCGTTTCAGGAGTACTGCCAAGAGATGCAAAGACAAGCACCTGGAGGAGGCTCTCCTGCTGTCACGGGCGCTAAGCGAGGGTCTGCGGGCGCTGGGTGAGGCGGAGGCACGGCCTCTGCTCCGCTGCGTCCTGGCTTTCCAGATGGAGGCAACTGGCAGCTCCAGCTCCTTCCAGAAACTGGAACAGGTCCGTAATGCAACTGGCTGGGCTGCGGCTTCAGAGCTCTGTTAGTCACAAGTCTAAGTGATGGTCTTGCCCGGCTCTGCCTGCTGCCGGCGCAGCCCCGGCGCGGTGCATCCTTACCGGCAAAGGGACCACGGTGATGCCACAGAGCTCCCCGAAAAGCGCATTGCAGCTGGTATCTCTCGGGGTTCTGGGCAGACCTGCTGACTCGGGGTGTGTCTCGGCAGATTGTGACCCAGCTGGCGGTGGGGAAGGAAGCCCTGCTGGCCCAGGAGGTGGGCATGCTGCTGGCCGGCCTGGCGCCACAGGGAGAGGTGAGAGCACCCCGGTTGTGTGGTGGCACCAGCTTTCATGGGGCTTGGCTGGAGCCCATGTGTGACAGGGACATCCTGGTTTGCGCTGCCTGGGGTCCTTGCTTCTCTTCCCACCGTGCCGGGAGCTTGCCCTTGCTTGCAGCCGGCGACACGTGGCTGCGCCTCACACTAGCCCTTTGCTCATCGCTGGGACAGCTTCTGGAGCAGGGAGGACCCTCCTGCCCAAGGCACCGAGCCCCAGCATGTTGTCACGTGGGACAAACTGTCCTTCTGCCCCCGCAGGTGCTGTCTCCTGGGGACCTTCAGTCAGGTCAGTCTCTGCTCCTTCCCCTCTCGAGGCTTCTCCTCGCCCACGCCACCAACGCGTAGGACACCCCCTACCCACCCAGACCGAGTCCTCTGTGCTTGTGGGACAGATCAGCCGGATCCGTAGGATTCCTGCAGGAGTCCCAGCAGCACCCAATGGCTCTGCCCACCCACCCAGGGCGGCTGGAAACCAAACAACCCAAAGCATCCCCTGCATCCCAGCCTTCTTACCCCATTTACCGGCAGCACAGCCCTTGACTTAACCGGGAGCAGGGCTGGCTGTGGGCACGGTGCCAGGAGGGCCAGGGACTGATCTGTCCCCTTGTCCACAGTGTGCATGTTCATGGAGGAGAGCAGCCTGGGCCGGCAGCACTGGCGGCAGAACCTGGCCGTGCTGCTGCAGCGCCTGGCTGCCACCTTGCGCTGGGTGCTGCAGAGCCAGCCTGCACCTGGCGGCACTTGGGGCTACCTGGCTGTCAAGGTAAGAGCCAAATTTCAGAGGAGGGGAGAAGGATCAGTCTCTGCAAGGACAGGGATGTACTGGAGCCCCCTCCCAGCCAGGCACTGGCAGTGGTGTCCAGAAGGGATGTGGCACACAGCGCCATTTCGAATGGCCATCCCTGGGGAATTGCTGCTTTTCGAGAGGTGAGGGATGCTGACAGCCATCCCCGTGGCCCCTGTCCCTCTTCCTCCTCCAGGCCTGCCTCCAGCTCTTCCAGGCGCTGCCAAAAGACTTGGCCCCTCTGGCGTGGAGCACGGTGGGGAGGAGCAAAGCCCTGCAGAGCCTCTTGGGGCTACTGCTGGAGGTGGCATGGGGGAAGGTACGTATGGCCCTGGGGAGGGATGGTGCTGCCTGTCCCGAGGAGCAGAGCACTGCCGTCCTTGTCGGGTGCTTTCCCCATTCCCCTCCCCGAGGGGAGCCTGCAGAGGCAGCTTGCATGGGCATGGAGGGAGGATTAAATGGAGTCTCATTTTCAAATGGTGTTTTGAGCTGTGCCTTTGCCTCCCCTGCAAGTCCAGGCCCTGAACAAGGACACGCGGCTGCTGGTGGGTACGGCCCTGAGCATGCTCGTGAACACAGCCCCCCAGCCCGAGTGCGGGGCCAGCGCCGTGCTGGCCCTTTTTCAGCTTCCTGACCGAGGTGCGTGCTCTGTCCCAAGCCAGAGACAGCTTCTGGTGAAGGGGACGGTGGGGACAGGCATGTTTGGGTGCAAGGGGACAGAGGCCAGTGCCACTCACCAGCAGTCCAAGCCGGATTCTGCTGTCGTGTCCTGCTCTCGGGGTGTGGGAGCCCCAGCTGCCACCGGCCACCTCCCATGGTCACTCTGGGATGAGCCAGGGCAGTTTGCTCTCAGAGCAGCATTTGGGTTTGCCATCTTTGTGCCATCTAACGCAGCCATTTCCAACCAGGCGCAGGGGAGCTGAAGTTTGGGGAGCTGGCGGTGGAGGCCCCCCCCATCCTGGAGCCAGATGGGCTGGAGAAGCTGGTGCTCACCAGAGGTTTGCTGATGTGCTGCAAGACGGACATCCTCAGCTGCCAGCTAGAGAGCTTCACCCACAAGGTAGGAGAGCACAAATCCAATGGTCAGGGATTTGGAGAGCCCCTTGTGCAGGGCTGGCAGCTGCCAATGGGGGCTGTGGATCCCCAGGGGACACAGCCAGGCTGCACCACTCCACACCAGCAGCTCCACGCATCCCACTGAGCATGGTGCGTTAGCCAGGAGCTTGCTTTTTCCATAGACATCTGAACAGGGATTTCCCTCTCCTGGGGGCAGTGAGAAGCCAGGTGGTGCCAAAAGTAGCCCCCACACAAGAGAAGCAGCAGCAGCAACAGCGTTTGCCCCACTGGGCAGAGCACTGCCTCCAGCTCTGCCTGTCTGCAGCATCTCCCGAGTCCTCACGTGCTGAGGACTTCTAGACAGGGAGTGAAAGCTAGCAATAAGCTGCTGTAAGAGCAGGAAAACCACAGAGTGCTCTTGCCTGTCTCATGGTGGGATATTCTCACCCTGGAAAACCTGTGCCTGCCCGATCCCTGAGCCACTGTTCTCCCGCAGGCCTGCCTGCTGCTGGACATTGTCTTCCCCACTGTGTGTGCCCTGACCAAGGAGCAGAAGGAGTGCCATTACTACTGCTTCCAAGGTAGGAGACGATGACCATGCCATGGCAGGGGCGTTTGAAGGATTCACTGTGCTCATGATGCATGGAGCCTCCATGCCTCTTCATCTTTTCCCCGGGGAAGATGCTTTTCTGGATCTTGGTGGCTGGTTTGGAAACTGCTGTTAATATCTGCTCCAGCCTGATGGACACTAACCCTCCCAGGCTCTTGTGTACCTAACAGGGAAACTGCTCCCCTTGCGCACAGGGTCCTTAAGCCCGGCAGGCCGCGACAGCTCTGCTGCATCTGAGTGTCTCAGGTGAGGGCTGCAGCGGTGCTCTCTGCTTTTGCAGCCTGCGCCCGGTGGCTGCAGCGCCTGCGGGAGAGCCTGCCTGCTGTCTGGCACCTGACGGGGACCCGCATCCTGGCCCAGGACACCGAGCTCCTCTGGCAGCTCACCCAGCTGGTGTGGGACAATGCTGAGACCCCGGTAAGGCTGGGGTGCCAAAAGCCCATGCCACAGCAGCCAGAAACAGCCCTTCCTTCACCCAGCTCAGCTGTCTTTCCCCTGCCCATAACACACCACTGCCTGTTTCAGCTCCATCAACCAAATGCAACCCCCTTGCCTGCAGCTGCCTTCCTCTGGCAGGGCAAGGGCATGCATGCTGTGGAGGCCGAGGCACTTGTCACACACGGCCTTTTCAGGGCCATGTTCCAGTGTTTCGCCCTCCGCACGCAGCACCCACAGGTGCAGTCCCAGCCAGTCCACGCTTGCTGGCTCACCTCCTGCCATCCCCATGTCCCCAGCTTCTAACCTCGTGGTTACCAGCCAGTACTGAAAGTCCATAGCCACGGGAAAGCAAAGGATCTTTCCTGAAGCAGCGAGACAGGAGGGGGAGCCCACCCTAACCTCTCCTGCTTGCTGTTTTTCTCCCCCCAGGTGGAAGGAGTGTCCGAGTTCATCCACAGCTCCTTCCGACTGCTCCTGGAGATCTACCACCTCGAGTGCCAGCACTTCCAGGACAAGGAGAGACCCCTCTACCAACAGATGCTGCAGAGGGTGGTCTCAATGCCGTGGCAAATCAAAGCCAGATACGTGCCCCTGTGTGCCATCGTCCCCTACGTGGGCAGCCAGCAGGTAGGGAAGGCGGGGGGATGGGGAGGCTTGGTCCCGGCTGGCACTGCTGCTAGGGTAGCACAGCCTCTGTCTGCTGCCTGTCACCTTCCCCTGCCCAGCTCAGCCGTGAGGGCAGGCAGCCTTCCCAGCAAGGGGGGCTGTTTAGCATCACCTGAGGGATAGTATCCCTGGTGGGGTAGTGAACTGCAGCAACAGTGATCATCCCTGGGGACCGCCAGCAGGGAGGGGAGCTTTGCCTGTTGATGCCCACCAAATCTGGCCAAGCTTGGGATGTCAGAGATGCTCAGTGCCATGGGTGACCACAGCGTGGTCTGTACCCAGATCTGTCCCCCGCCGTACGCAGCCTTCAGCCTGGCAGGGAGGTGAGGGTCATCTGCCTTTCTCCCAGGTGCTGGATGCCTACCTGGACCTGCCGCAGCACCTCCTGAGCTGCCTCTCCACCAACCACCTGTGTCCTGCAGCTGCCGAGGTCTACAAGGCCCTGGTGCGGCAGCAGTGTGCTGAGCAGCAGGATGGGCAGCAGGGCGCAGAGGTGGCTCTGGTGGAGCAGTGGGTGCTGCGCTGGCTGCCCCTGCTCTCCCAGGCGCTCCGCTCCCCCCTGCCCATCCTGCAGAGCAACGCCGCCAACCACCTCCTCACCTGGACCCTGCGGCAGCTCCCGGCCGTCCAGGCACCACTGGCCGCCCAGTTCGGTGGCCGGGACACGGCATCGCTCCGTGCTTGGGTCTCGCTGCTGAAGGCGCAGAAGAGCGTGTTGGGGGCCCTGCCGCTGCAGGGCGAGGCACTGGAGCGGCTCTCCTGCTGCCTGGGTGCCCGCGAGGAAGGCATTCGGCTGGCAGCACTGGGTCTCATCTGCAGCAGCCCCAGCACCAACCAGCCCCTCTCGGGCACCGAGGTGCAGCTGCTGCAGGAGTTCCTGCCCCTCAACCTCAACTGCGACTCGTCCTCATTCCGGCAGCTGCTGCAGGCAGCGGTGAGGAAGGCGCTGGTCCGGCTGCGGGACAGCTCACTGGCCCAGCTTCGAGGGAAGGCACCGCGAGGCACTGAGCCGGGCAAGGGAGCCGGGCAGCTCACCCAGGCAGTAGGTGAGGCAGCTGCCCCAGCACCTCTACCGCAGCCCTGGGAGAATTGGAAGTGGGTGCCCAGCCTGGCATCACTTGTTGCCATGCTCTCTGCCCGCAGGCTTTGTGGAGTGGCTGCTGCAGCTCAGCATCACCTCACTCAGCCCGGGTTCCAACTACCAGAGGAAGAAGACGGCTCTGCTCCTCCTGGCTGCTGTTTTGGAGACCTGCACGGACACCTGGAGCCCCGAGAAGAAGAAAGGCCAGCCCCCGCGTGAGTACAGGCAGCCCGCCCGGAGCATCACCCCTCGGCTGCAGGGGTACGCCCCACCAGCCCCATCCCACCACCCCTTGTCCCCACCACAGGGACCATGGCCACGCTGCTGAGCTATGCCAGGCAGAGCGGCTGCTGGGACTTCTTCTCTCAGCCCAATTTGTTGGCGCTGCTGAGCTGCTTGCAGGACAGCACTAATGAGGTGATCCTTAATGGTCATAAAGCCACCTGCCTTGGCCCCGAGCGGGCTCAGAGGGGAAGGGTGATAGGCTTCCCCTCCTGCCCTGCCCCAGCTGCTTTCCCCTCCATCTTGTGTCCCAATTCCCCCCACCTCTCCTGTCTTCGCAGATCAGAGACTTGGCCTCGGAGCTGCTCGTCCGCTACTTCCCTGCCACGTTCCCTGAGCCCATCGCCCTGTCTCTCTTCCAGCTGGCCCAGAATGCCCTGGGCAGCCCACGAGTGCAGGAGGCTGAAGCCGGAGCCGTATTGATGAAAACCATCCTGCAGAAGTACGAGCTCCCAGCCTCCCCCTCCCCACAGTGGCACAGCAGCCCCTGAGAGCACGTTGGCAGCACCAGTGTCCTGCCAGAGGCTATGTTTACAACTCAGGGCAGCGATGGCTTGGGTTTGAAATAGCCTTGCAGTGGGGAGCTGGGTAGGGTTGGGGTGCAGGACCTCGAGCCGGGAGAGGAAGGAGCCACACAACACGAGTCGGGCAGAAAACTCCCTTGTCCTTGCAGCAGCCTCTGCCCCTTCCCCCAGGTCAGACAGCAGCACCATGAAGAGCCTGGCCCTGGAGGCCGAAGCAGCCCCCACGCTGCCCAACCGAGGCCTCTGCTTTGCTCAGCACCTTCTCCACATGCTGCAAGCCCAGTACGCTGCGGCGTGCCGGGACCTGCTGCATGCGGCAGCCACTGCGCCGATGCACGGTACGTCCCCAGCCTGGCAGGGTAGCAAGCGGCTCCCATGGCAGGGCTCCTCCCTGGGAACTTGGAGCAGGCAGGAATCATGCAGGCAGGACTGAGGCAACAACTCAGTGCTGATGCCATGTCCTTGCCTCAGTTTCCCTGCGTCGCTGCTCCACTGGCCAGTGTGCCCTTCATCTAGGGGCCCTGCTCACTCCCCTGCCTGTGAGCCAGCAGCAGGCTCAGGCAGGAGAGCTGGGGCTGCGCTGGCCACTGCTGTGACCAGAGGTGGGCATTTGTGCAGGAGCCATCGCAGCCCTGCGGAGGTGCCTGCTCCAGGTGCCGGAGGTGGCCGCCTCCATGCAGGCGGCGGAGTCAGTGCAGAGCTGGCAGGAGCTCCTCACCCGCCTCGTGACCACAGCGAGAGACATCACCTCCTTCCTCCTGGGCACTCTGCAGAGCCAGCAAGGCCTCGGCGCTGATGAGCAAGGTGAGCGTGTCCCCGGGGGGGGACCAGCCCTGGGAACCACTGACGCCTCCATCACAGCCATCCTTGATCCAGCAGCCCTCCAGCCTCTGCGGAAGGCACTTGCTTTGGGCTCACTGCCTCTAGCAGGGGACAGCAGTGGGGCCAGGCAGGGAAAATTGGCCCAGGAGTGAGGTCTGAAGCAGGACACCCAGGCAAGGATGCTGCAGGTGTTGGGCAGAGGATTGTGGAAACCACAGGAGCAGAGTGGCTAATGCCTGGTTTTGGGTCCCTTTCTCAACTGCATGTGAGAACAGCAGCAGAAGTAGAAGCAAAAACCTTCCAGACGCAGCGAGGCGCTTGCCAGATCAAAGCAGCTGGGAGAGCAGGCAGAGCCCTTACAGCAATGGCTCGGAAAGTGCAGTGGGGCAAAGCACAGCTGCGGTCCTGAGCAGGACACATTGCAGGACAGGAGCCACTGCCATTTGTGTGCCCTCTGAACAGGGGACAGCAGGTCCCCCTGCCACCCCCCGGCAGCATCCCCCTCCCTCTGCCCCACACAGCCTCATTCAGGCCGGGCTTGTCCCTTTCGCAGCTGCTGCCCCATCATTTGCAGACATGGGGAACGCCATTGGCTCCCTCATCATGCTGGGGAAAGGCCGGGGGCAGCAGGAGGAGGAGGAGGAGGAGGACTCAGTCCTGCTGTCAGAAGAGCACAGCCTGATCCTGACCTGCTGCTGGGTATCGGTGAAGGTAGGCACCCCTCCCCACAGCACCAGGGAGGGGGACACCCCCGCACAGCACCCACTGCCCAGCCCACCCCAGCAGCTGGGTTCTCCAGCTCCCCTTGGGGCACTCCCCCTCCCTGAGGACGAACAAGGGGGATCTCTGCCCTTACCTGGGAGCTGCCGCAGGCCATCCTCACCCTCTGTCAGGGAGGATGCAACCACCACCCTACCCACAAGCAGCCACCTCCCTGCCTGCCCTTATGTAGCCCAGCTGGTTCCCAGGCACTGACAGAGTCCAGCTGCAGCAGAGCTGGGCTCTCCAGCTTGCAGCCCTCTGGCCACCCATCACGGCTCCTTTCCGACAGCCATCTGTCCCAGCTTCTCCTCCTCTCCAGTGGCTGCCTGGAAAAAGGCCACCTCTGCCATGCACACCTTGCAGCTGGCTGGGAAACCACCGTACTGCAGAGTGTGTGTGTGTGCTCGTGGGGATCCCATCGGCCATGCTGCCTGACAGCACCAGCAACCGAGAGCGCCCGTGCTTGGGGGGGCGATGGCAGCACCTGCTGTGCTTCCCTGCGGCAGCGACGGTGGGGCAGGACAGGAATGGGGCGAGACTGGAACGGGGCAGCCCCACTGCCAGTCCCAGTGACCTTCTGCTTCTTCCCAGGAGATTGGACTGCTCTTGGGGGGCCTGGCTGAGCTGCTGCTGGCCCCAGCTCTGCTGGCCAGATCGGGGCCCCTCCTGCTGCTCCCCACCCTGCAGACAGCCGCAAGGGTGTTCCAGGAAATCCTGTTGCGGTGCCGGCACTGGGTAAGAGCGCGTCCCGCCTGGGGTGGCTCAGCCCCTTGCCCACCCCTCCGGCCCCATCCCTGCCCCGGGTCAATAGCCAGGGGCTCTCACCAGCATGCAGGGAGGCCAAGCGCAGTGGGGCAGGGTCTGCTCCAGGGCAGGACACAGGACATGGCTGGGATCCTGGTGCCAAACCCCATCGTGTCCCCATGCCATCATGTCTTCTCGCTTCCTCCTTCCCCTTTGCAAAGAGGTTTCTGAGGGTTGGGGGGAGGCTGGTGGGTGCAGCCTTGGGGGCGTGGGGGGCCTGACGCTGCTCTGCCTTAGGGAGCGGTGGAGGGCTGCAGCATGGGCTTCACCAAATTTTGCGCCGCTCTGTTGAACCACCCAGACACAGAGCTGCAGGCAATCCCGCAGACCATGCTGGAGCAGGTACCGCGCTTGTTCTGCCCTGTGTTCCCTCCGTGCCCTGGGGAGCCCCAGGGCTGTGTCCCGGTGTCTCCCCACCCTGGGGTGAGCACCCACATGGCAGCTGGGATGCCGCAGGGTTGTGGGGTTGGTGCAGCCGGTGCCCTCCCCTGCAGAGCAGCTGCAGGCTCCAGCCAGCAGGTTTCTAGCCATATCTCGGGTGGGTTTTGTTCCTCAGGGCCTAGAAGCGCTGAGCGGACCCCGGAGCAGCTCGATCACGCGCCGTGCCGCCGGCTTCCCCATGCTCTTCCTCTGCATTGTCAGTGGGGAGGCCTCAGCGCAGGCACGGCCACTGCTGACCCGCTGTGTCCAGACGCTGCTGGCCTTGGCCACCACAGCCCTGCCGCAGGACTGGGACCAGACCCTCGACCTCCCACAGGTGAGCGTGGTGGGCACTGAGCTCCTGGCTGCTGTAGCTCGCTTGGCAGGTTCCCTAAAGGGACCCATGCTGGCTACCCCAGCATGAAGCTGCACTAGTGCGGAGACCTCAGGGTGAGCAAAAATAGGCAGCCCTGGCCACACTGCGCATCCCAGCAGCCCGAGAGCTGATGGCCCTTTGGCTCCTCTGTCTCTTCGCACCATCTTCCCTTTGCACGGAAGCGTAAGCCCCCTCCCCACGAAGTGCTGCTGAGCCCCGCACGCTTTCCCCAGGTGTGTGCCTTCCATGTGCTGCAGACACTGGTCCGCGGCACAGGGCTGGGTGGTGCGCTGCTGCGGCACGCCACACCGATGGTGGCCCTGGCCCTGCAGGGCCTGGGCTCGCCGTGCTGGGCCATGAGGAACGCGGCCATCCAGCTCTTCAGTGAGTACCAAGGGGGAGAGGTGAGAGATCCCTACAGGACCGATGCAGCCCCTGGGGTTCAGAGCCTGTCCGGGGCAAAGCATCATGGGCCGGGCAAGGGGTAGAGAGGACCTGACACTGCTTTCTGCCCTGTCCCTGCAGGTGCCCTCACGTCCCGGCTGCTGGGCCAGCAGCGGAGCCGTGGGGAGGGCTGCCTGGCGGAGGGGGTGAGCCTGCAAGCCTTCCTCGGGCAGCACCCCCAGCTGGGCGCCGTGCTGCTGAGTGAGCTGGGGGTGGCCGCAGGGCCTGCGCCGGGGGGGCCCTGCCTGCGCCCGGCGCTCCACGCTGTCCTCACCCTCCTGGCCCAGCTGCAGCCTGGCGCCGACGGCCCCGGCAGGTGAGGGGGCAGCAGGGATGCTCTGCTCCAGCCAAGGGCTCCTGCAGCAGGAAGTGGTCCTGCAGTGCCAGGGTTGGGTGGCCCTGGCTCTCAGAGGGGTTTCACTCCAGCCAGAGCATCACCACACAGTGCCTTTTTTGCTCCACAGCCTCTCTGCTGGCTTCCTGGGACCGCTGCTGGGGCTGGCAGGGAGCCCCATCTACGCCGTGCGAGCGATGGCCGCCAAGGCACTGGTGCCAGTTGTCCCACCACCTCAGCGCCGGGGGCTCCTCCTGCAGCTTGCCCAGCAGCTCCCTGCCGCACCCGGACGGGTCCACTCACACAATGCTGTCCACGGGTGCCTGCTGCAGATGCAGGCACTGCTGGCCCCCGCCTCGGGCACCAATGGGTGAGTGGTCCCATGCCATCCCCCCACCCATTGCCCCTGCGGTCACTCTGTGCTGAGATGGAGCTTTTTGGCCAAAAAGCAGAACCCAACCCTGTGCTGCTGGCTCCGTGGTGAGGCTGCGCGTCTCTCTGCAGGCTGTCAGTCGAGGCGCTGCGCCCCGTGGTGCTGCAGCTGGAGGCGCGGGGCTGGCTGCTCACCCCTGCCCAGCGCTGCCCGCTCGTCCGTGCCACCTTCCTCCAGGTCCTCGCCCTCCTGCCTACATCCTTTAGCCTTGGCTTCACCCAGAGCATCCATGACGCTGTCAGCACTGAGCTGGGCAGCCTCCCACTGGGGGGAAAGCCGGGATGTGCCGAGCTGCAGGTACCACTGCCTGACGGGAAAATCACAGCCATGGCCTTCCTGACGGCGAGCCCAGGGGTGGGAGGTGGGGACCCCCCCAACTTGGGGGCCACACACCCCACTCGAGGCTGAGTGTTGGAAGGGGGATCCTGGTTTTCCTCCAGGTGGGCTTGGCCATCCTCCACCAAACCATGGCCCGCTTCGTGTGCAGTGAGGCAGCCCGGCTGGCAGACAGCGAGCAGATTGGTGCCGTCTGCTCTCTTCTTCGGCAGCTGAATCCTGATGTCCAGCTTGCTGTCCTGAGCTGGGTGATCACTGGGGAGGGAGGAACGTGTGAGGAGCTGGAGAAGGCTCTCAGGCTGACGCTGCTGGTACGACGAGGCTCAAAAGTCACCGAGTAAAGCAGAGGGTCCCCAATGCACCATGCAGACAGGATCCTGGGTGCTCACTGAGAAGCACGGTGCTCCCCACGCTGATGGTGCACAGGTGCAGGGTGCTTGCCCAGTTGTGCTGAGGTTGCCACCCCATGGTGCCGGGGCCACTAACCATGTACCTTCTTTCCCATTGTCAACTAGGAAAGCTTGGGGTCGGTGCTGCGAGAGAGAAGGGACAAAGAGTTCCTGAGACTGTACCTTGAGGCTTTGCTGCATCTTTACAGAGACCCATCGTCATGGTCCCAGGAAGCTTCCCATAAGCTCCAGGGCTCCTCAGCAGCATGCCTGGAGATGCTGCTGCACATGGTGGAGGCTGAGCATCCTGGCCCTGACCTCCTCTTCCAGGTGCTGTGTGCTGCCAGCCTGCTGCTCACCCGCCGGTAGGTCCCTGCCGCTGTCGGAGGGGTCCACCTGACCTTTCCAGGAGATTTTTCCTTAGTCCTTGCTAGAAATAGAGCCACAACTTCTCTCCTGTAAATCACAGCTGGCTTTGCACCTGGATCCTGCGGTCTCAGGGCAGCCAGTGGCGTTTGGAACCCTGGATGGAGCTGGAAGGTGTGCCTGAATTCCCTCTCCTTCCCTGGCCTCTGACAGGTTTGAGGATGAGGACAGCACCCTGGTTGAGCGATGGTGCATGGCGCTGGAGGAGTGCAGCCAGTCTGCTTCGTATGAGGTGCTGCGGCTGGCGGCCGCCCGCTCCCTGCAGATAGCAGGTGCCGATGTGGTGCAGCGAGCCCTGTGCACTGCCTGTCCCTTGCTCGTCCCCGTGGCTCTGCGGTAGGTCCTTGCAGGAGCAGCACTGCCCACAGTCCCGGGGTGTTGCAGGTTAATAGGCTGACCCTGCAAAAGGCGATGTCCCCTGCAAAAAATTCAAGGGCATTAAAGAAAACCCCACTCATTCAAAAATCACTAGCACCCAAGAGCTTGCAGCATAGAAAAAAAATTTGTGCATAGCATTTTAATAGAAGCAGCCAGTCCCTTATGGGCAATAAACTGCATTGGTGGGTCCCTCAATCCCCATCACAGTCCCTGCCCTCCCAAGCAGTGAGCGCTTGGGTGGCAGCTATGCCTTCACAACCCAGGAAAAAAGTCCTTTTGGGAAGCATTGACCTGGAGAGGTCTTGTCCTTCCCTGACCCTCCAGGCAGGCTGGGGATGCTCTGGGCAGTGCAGTGGCCTTCCCTTCCCTTCTCTTCCCTTTCCCCAGGCTGATAAACATGGGCATTCACCTTCTGCAAGACGAGGAGCGGGAGGTCCGGCACGAGGCCTCGGGTTTTGCCAGCCTCCTGCAGCAGGACCCTGGCAAGCCACTCCGAGACAGCTGCATTTTTGTGCAGGACAATGTGGGCCTCCTGGGCCTCCTGCAGCTCCTCCTGGCAGAGTTCGGGGAGCACCCTGAAACCTTTGACTTGCTGTTGCAGCATCTCCCTGTCCTAGATCTCAGGGGCATCGTGGAGGAGCTGGAGGCCAACAAGTGAGTTGCCAGACCCCTGGGTTGGGTACGAGGGAGCGCAGGGCACCATGGCGCCAGCCCTCGGCTTCACCTGTGCCTCGGCTTTCCCCCCCCAGAGCCACCAGCCTGTACAAGGAGGATGAACCCAATGTTTTTGCGGAGCCGGCCGTCCTGGCGTGGCAGCTGCTCCCTGTCCTGCTGCAGCTCCTGGAGAAGGCGCCCGCTGGCAGCGCGCTCCATGCCTCAGCTCTGCGCTGGCTGGTGGCCGCGGGCCCCGGCGTCCTGCGCGACCTGGGGTACTGCAAGCACTGCTGGAGCCAAGGTACAGCACGGGGGGAGCAGGGCGGCACAAAGTCCCAGGACAAGCAAACTGGTGTCCTCATCCCCTGGGCGAGCTCTGCCTAGAGGGGACCCTACTGCACTCATGGCTCCTTCGCCCACTCTCTCTGCAGAGGCTGTTGCCCACTGGGGGATGAAGGCGCTGGGCTGTGCCAAGCTGCACGTAGCCGTGGCCGTGCTGCTGGTGAGGGCCCGGCTGGCGGTACAGGCGCTGCAGGTGCTGGGGAAAAGTGCCACTGCCGTGCTGGGGCTGGGCTGCGGTGCCCAGGAGCTGGAGCAGGAGCTTGAGCTGGTGCAGGGGCTGCTGGCGCAGCATGGGCTGGCCCCCATGCTGAGCCAGCGTGATGTGCCGGGGGAGCCAGGACCACCATCTGGGGCTGCCTGATGGCTCCAGGCATGGAGGGGCATCACGCCAAGCCCCGCAGCCACGAGGCTCCTTATTTCACGCTGCCACGTCCCTCCATTCGCCGGACGCTCTCTCTGGCTACCAGCTGGGACTGCAGGTTTGGTGGTGTAACTCAGGGGAACCCCACTTGCCGTGCAGGACATGCTCCCTTTATTCCCAATGTTTTGTAAATCTCCATCCCGAGGACACCAGTGCAGCATTGCCTTGGCCCATGCTTGTGCTGCTGCCTGTAGCATCCCTGCCCTTGGGTCCAGCTGGGAGGAGGCGACCTGCGCCCGGGAGCCCTCACACCCCCTTGCATTGTTTGACTCCCACCACCTTTTTTAAAACCAATGTTTTAACTCTTTTGTGGCCGACCTGGGCTTTTACCCCAAATAAAGTGGCCAAGAACATCCCCAGCGTTGAAGCCTTTTAATTTCCCTGATCGGGAGGAGTGGCAGGAGAGTGGGAGGCAGCAGCAGGGGAGGCAGGCAGCAGCCGAACGCATCGTGGGGCAGCAAACAGGCAATGGCTGCCAGCTGCAGGCGGGGAGCTCCAAACCCCAAGCCCCAAAGCAAACAACCAAAACCTCCATGAACACCCAGCCCCACGGGTGCAGCCCAGCTCACAGCTGCAGGCGGCAGATGGGCAGGTGGAAGACCCAGCGCTCGGCTGAGCCCCCCAGCACCGCAGCCACCCCGCCTGGGCTGGGAACAGGGTGTGGCCCTACCCTCTCCCCCAGCCACCTGCCTGGCACCACCCCGGCGGCAGCGAGGGACCCTGCTGGGCGTCCAGGTTTGGGGAGCACTGCGGGGGGAACATCACCACCAGCACCCCCGGGGGCAGTCGGCCTTGCTGAGCCCCAAGCAATGCCACAGCCCCGGCTCGGCGTGCCCCAGACGGGGTGATGGAGCGGTGCTCAGCGTGAGCACACCCCGACCCATCCTCACCCCCTACTCGCCTGCCGCAGGGGCAGCATGAGCACGGCCAAACCAAAGCACATCAAGTTCTCTGAGGAGGAGAAATTCCTCATCCCGGAGGAGTTCAGCCTCCGCAAGGACATCTTGATCCGCAAGAGCGGCTGGTACAAGAACACGCTGGCCTGGCAGCATGCCTGGGAGGAGATCGCGGCCAGTGTGCCACAGGATGAGGCCGGGATGGCAGTGCCATGAGCTGCCCTCTCCTCCCCACCTCCTTTCCCAGACTCGGGGCTGTGCCCACCTTGGGGTCCCTCCTGCCTGCCTGCACACCCTCAGCCAGTCCAGCGAGAGCCAGCCCCAGCATGGTGCTTCATCCTGCCCCAGCAGCCTCACGCCGCCGAGGCTAGGGTTTAGATGGGTGCTCACGGTGTGGGCATGGCCACCCTCTGCTGCTGCCCATGTCTCCTCCGGCCCCTTCACTCCATTTCCCTGGGGGTGTTTAACAGCTCAGAGCTCCCCAGGTGTCTCGGCCACGGCAGCGTGGGGCTTGGGCACTGCTGGTCACTGTGGGCAGCTGTGTGTGAATAAAGGTGATCTCTGTGGGACAAGCGCCGGTGCTGTGCCTGGCAGGCATGGGGGTGAAGTCACCCAGGAGTGGTTTGGGGGTGCAGGCAGGTCCCAAGGCCGCCAGCACAGTGTCTCAGCTGTAGGTACCACTGGCCAAGGCTGGACTGGGGACCTCACCAGCGAGGTCATGTCATTCCGGGTGAGGAGTGGGGAACGGCATCAGCGCAGCCCAGCATCACCCAGCCCAGCCCCGCTCCCTCCAGTGGGGGCTGCCAAGCCCCGCAGCTGGACCTGGGCACCCACCAGCACCATCGCCCACATGCAGACTTTGGGTGCCTACGTTTAATTTCTCTCTGCAAGCCACAGCACGCAGCCGAGCCACGCTTCACGCCTAGCCCAACGACTCACTGCAGTCTGGCCGGCCTGAACGCACAGAGGGAGGATGCTATCTCCATCCTCATGTTGCTTGCCAACGGCAGCTCGTTGCACGGCATGATGTCACGGCTAAGCATGACATCATTGCGTTGTCCTCCCATGTCACTGCCACATCATCTGCTCACCCAGATTTAACCTCAGCGTGATGTTCTTCCACCGTTAATCACCATACGTTAGCAATTCCCTTATTTTTAATCTTTATAAGCAGGGTTTTCTTCCCATTCTTCAACAAAATACTCAATGGAAAACACAGGGAGTCAGCACCAAGGGCGAGCAGCAAGCCTGCAGAAGGGTGAAATTATAAACAGCACCACATTTTTATTTCTTTCCCCGCCTCCCCAGCAAGGAGCAGTGGCATGGGGAGGCTCAGCTCACCTTCCCAGGGAGACGCTACACGAAGATGAGAGCCGGTGGGGGGCAGACACAACCCTCCTGCAGCTCCTCCTGCACCCATGAGCCCTGGCACCCCGCCACGGAGGCAGCCACCCAAAATGTCCTGGAAGGGAAAGCCGGTGAGAGCTAGGGCGCACCGTGAATAATTAAATATAATTTTTTAAAGTTATATATAGTTACATATATAATCATATACATATAATAACATATATTGGCAGTTGGACTAGATGATCATTTTACATCCCTTCCAACTGAAATATTCTATTCTATATAAATATATTTAGCTTTATAGTACATATTATTGATTTGTCTTATAATATTATGGCATATTATAATATTATCTTATAATATTGTGGCATATTATAATGTAATATTAGTTTCAGATACAAATATATTATATATATAATTAAGAATATAAAAGGAAGATGCCATAGGGGCACAGAGAGATGCTCCTCCATGGGGGGGGACGTTCCCCCCCCCAGTTACCATCTACCTGGCTCCTTGCAGCCCATGTCCGGTGCAATGGGGACGGCGGTGGGACGTGTCCCCCCGGCACTCGACGCACACCCGCTTGTCCTGGTGCAGCTGGCGGCTCCAGGCCTGCCCGCGGCAGGGGGGCCCTACCTGCGTCAGGCGGAAATAGCCGCAGTAGCTGGGGAGGGGGGAGCTGGGGAGGGGGAAAAATGGGGGGGAAAGGGGGAAAATGGTGGTTGGAGGGTAGGGCAGAGGTTGTGGTGTTTTCTTGATGGATGGGGGGGGTGTAAAGGGGCCGTGGTTGGGGGGGTGAGAAGGGTAATGGCTCTGAGGGGTTGCAAAGGGGCCACAGCTCTAGGAGTGGGTGCAAAAGGGTGATGGCTTTGTATGGGGGTACAAAGGGGCCATGGTTTGGGGGGAGGGAAAGGATAATGGCTCTGGGAGGGGATGCAAAGGGACCGTGGTTTTTTTGGGGGGGTGCAAAGGGGCTATGGGTCTGGGAGGGGTGCAAAGTGATCAGGGAGGATCAAGGCTGTAGGGCAGTGCAAAGAGGCCACAGCTCTAGGAGGGGGCTGCAAAGGGGCCATAGCCATAGTGTTGTAGGGGTGTGCAAAGGGGCCATGATTTGGGGGGGGTGGGAAAAGGGGCCACAACTTTTGGTGGGTGCAGAGGGGCTATAGCTTTGTAGAGGGGTGCAAAGGGACCATGGTTTAGGGGGTGGGAAGGGTAATGGCTCTACGGGGGGTGCAAAGGGTCCATAGTTTTGTAGGGGGGTGCAAAGGGTCCATGGCTCTGGGTGGGGTGCAAAGGGGCCATGGCTGCAGAGGGGGGTGCCGAGGAGCCCCAGCTTTGGTGGGGGGGGCTGGGGACGTGCAAAGGGGCCACAGCTCTAGGATGGGGTGCAGAGGGACCATGGCTTTGTATGGGGGTGCAGAGGGGCCCCGGCTCTGGTGGGGGGGAGTGCAGAAGGCCCCCAGCCCCACACCTACCCGGATGGCTCCTCCAGCAGCAGCAGCCCAGCTCTTCGCCAGGGATCCCTGAAGTCCCGGTTGAAGGAGTCAGGTAGTATCTTGGCCACCTCTGGCAGAAGAGCAGCCAGGGGACACAAATGGACAGTTAAAGACGCCCCGGGACAGGCGGCGGGGACGGCAGCACCAGGGGACGGTCATGCACAAGGGAGGCGGGCATCCCCGCAGGACCCACATTACCTTTGGCCATCCTGCAGGTCGGGTGCTCCCCTAGGCAGCCACGGCGCTGCTTGAGGTCGGGACAGGGCTCCCCTCCGTGCCGGGGCGGGATAGTGACCTGGCGGCTGCGGGCTTTGCTGCCGACCCCGCACGGGGAGCTGCACCCGCTCCATGGCCCCCAGGGCCCCACTGCACAGCCCACTGCTGCGGGCAGGATGAAGGAGGGAAAACAGAGCTTCAATGGCATGAAAGATGGAAGGAGGAGAGCAGGGGAGATGCAGAACAGGGGAGGGGGAGAGGGGAGACAGGAAAATGGGCAGGGTGACCCCAGCGGTCTCTCTCCCCCGACCCCCGAGCAGAGGCTGCCCCGCCAGCCGCCGGCACAGTGGCATTGTGCACCGCTTCCGCAGGCCTTTATCCCTGCGCCGCTGCTGCAGCTCTGCATCGCGCTGAGCTGGGACCCCGCTAATATCCCGGAGATTAGGGAGGGCTGACTGCTGCAATTATCCAGGGGGCCATGGCTGGCGCCTGCCCAGGTTTGGGTGGGCTGGCTCTGCGCCCCACAAGCCCACACTCCCTGTTTGTCATCCCCAGCGCAGCCCCCTCCCATGTCATCCCCATGTCCCCGTGCAAGGCATCACCCGCAGCAGTGGCAGGGGTGATGCCGGGGCTTATCCCACCCAGGTTCTACACTGATGGCTCCGAGGCTTGCAACAACAGTGCTATCGTCATCCTGTTATTCTCAGGGGCAGACCAGAGGCCATCCCTGCGGGCTCTCTTACTGCACAGGGAGCAGCCAGACGTTCAGCGTGGAAAAAAAGCAGAAAATCAGGATATTGCTCCAAATCCAGCCCAGCTGGCATCCCCAGACACATCCTGTTACTGCTCAAAGTATGGGGCTAATAGATAACAGCAAACACCTGCCACCAAAAGCAGCAGCCCAGTCTGGCATCCCCAGCCACCGGGGCTCCCTCTCCAGCACAGGGTCCAGCTGGTGCTATCCCATCCCAACACTCACCGGCGCGGCGGCACGCGGCGTGGTAGTCCTCGCAGCAGTCGCCCGTCCTCTCGCAGTATGAGTCACAGTAGCAGCGAGCCCGGTGGGTGCCTGGGGCCCAGCAGCTGTTGTTCCTGCCCGGGCAGCACTGGTGCCAGCAGCCACCCATGGCACCCACCAGGTAGCTGGTGGCCAGCAGCCAGCCCCCGCAGAACAGCAGGCCCCACATGGAGCCAGGTCCCCACAAACCACCAGATGACAGCTTTCCCCCCCCGTGCGACGGCTTCCCCCTGTGCGGGCGAATGCTGGGCAAGCAGTGAGGGCTGGAGCCCCTGCCGCACCGCCCCTGGGCTGGGTGACAAAGCCCGTTCCCTTCTGCTCCACTGACCCTTGCTGTCCCGGCTCTTTGCTCTGCGGCTGGGGTGAGGAATTAATAAAATTAACTGGGATGGTTAATAAAACGCTGTGCATGGGATAATGCAACCCCGGAGCTGCCTGGGAGCAGCTGAGAAGGGGCTCTGCTGGGTTGAAGCCGACGCTCCCCTGGGAGCACCGGCTCAGCCTCAGAGGGCAGCGGGACTGGGGTGCAACGGGGGACCCCATCCACAATCCCCACCATGCCACAGGAGCCGCTTGCTGCCCGCTCAGCACTGCCCAGACGCCAACACAGCTGCTAAAGCCAGACTGATTTTATTCAAATTGCAAATGTAAAACAGAATAATAATAAAAAAAAAAAAACAACCACCAACCCAACCCTCACTGGCTTCAGAGCAGAAAACCGCAGGTAAAGCGCACATGGGCTTTCCTTCTCCTCCTTCACTATCCCATGTTAAGGCTGCGTTCATCACTGGTGATAGGAGGGAGGGAGGGATGGGGCGAGTCTCGGCTCCCACGACCCCCCTGCTCCTTCATGGGAAGTTTGGCACAGATCCAGTGGGGCTGAGCCCGGCACGGGGCAGGGCAGGGCTCTGGCCCCACGGCCACAGGCGTTAGTGGATCAGCGTGAAGCTCTGACAGCTACAGGATTACTTACAGGGCCGCAGCAAGGTAAGGGCAGATGGGGGGAATGTGGCAGAAGAAGGGGTTTGCACCCCTGGCCGAGGGGCCAAGTCTGCAGCGTAGGGCTGCACCTCCCTGCCCTGGCTTGCGCACACATCTCGACTGTAAACGGCAAGTGATGGGGGCACCCAGTTTGCCCCAATCATGGCCCCGCAGCAAGGAGAACTAAAGGCCTGGCTGTATGTGCAATTTTGGGCAGCATCTGCTCAGCAGCCCGGGGCTGGGCGGGACCCGGGGGCTGGGATGCTGCACGCTGGGGCATCTCGGTGCTGGCAGGAAGGAGGGAGGAAGGAGCCTGGGTCCACACTGGCGGGTCACTGACCTCCCATCCTGGGGGGTGCAGGACTGGTGGGGCCCCTGGAGCTGCTGTGAGACTCGGTGCATTGCTCCCAGCCGGCGGTGTCAGCCCCAAGGGCCTCTGCCAGCTGCAATGCCTGGTGCATAGCTTGGCCATTGTACCCACATGGCTCCGGGGGGCTCTCAGCACCCCAAAAAGTGCTGGCCCCTGGGCAGCCAGCAGCTCCTGCCTCCCAGAGGCCCCGGGGCCACAGGGCCACCATCCCAGGGGACACCTCACCCTGGATAACCTTGCAGGTGATGCAGGACCAGGAGGAAGTGTCATCAGGGGATTGGGGCGAGCATAACTGGGATGCTGGGGGTCTGGATGCTGGGATGCTGCTCCTTCCTTGCTCCTTTCAGCACACAACTGATAATTTAACCTGTTCCAGAGCCTGTTCCTAAGCATAAAGGTGGCCGGGTTTGGGGGGAGGGCGTGCACGTGGGGCAGACTTGGCCCCGGGCAGTGCCGACGGGCAGCTGTGGGCTTGGTCATGGCTCTCCAGCTGCAGCCCCGCGGGGCGAGGGAGGCAGGGGCCGCCCCGGCCTGCCCCCCTCAGTCCGTTTTCCACACCTTGTTGAGGAACTTCACCACCTCATCGTAGATGACGAAGACAATGGCCACGTCGAGGCAAACGCGGCCCAGGCGAGGCACTGTGCCCTTGTAAAACCTGCCAGGGATAGAGGGGGTCATGGGGCCGGACTGCACTCGCAGCCCTCTCCCCATGCATCCTCCCCCTCCCCGGCCACCCCCGTGCCTCCCACTGGGGCTGACCCCACTGCCACCCCTCGCCCGCCCCCACTGCAGGGCTTACGCGAGGGGCCCTTCGTATTTCATGATCTGGTAGGCGCAGTCCCAGGTGCTCTTGTACTTGTGCGCTTCCAGCCCCTGCGGGATGGGAAAAGCAGGGTCAGAGGCTGGAGCCAGGGGTGCATCCAGGGGGGATTTTGGGGTGGGGGGGAGGCAGAGAGCTGGGGGCGCACCAGGAGGAACCGATCCCTCTTTGCTGCTGCGGGCCACCAAACCCGGCAGGGACATCCCCGCTTCTGTGCAAACACTTCCCAGCACCCCCACGGCCCGGCTGTGAGGGGGCAGCATCCCCAAGCATCTCCCAAACCTCGCCAGTATCAGGCACCTGCTCTGGGGGCTGCACAAAACAGCTCCCAAACAGCAGGTGACCCCAGCCTGCTGCAGGCAGAGCAGTCCCACACCATGCCCTGGTGCCGTACCTGCATCCTGGTCTTCACCACATCCAAGGGGGTGTTGCCGAAGACACTTGCAGCTCCGGCAAGGGCTCCAAACACCCCCGTGATGAAGGGGTTGATGACCTTGTTGGGATTGTCCCCTGGGAAGGAGGAGAGGTTGAGGGCAGAATGGTGGTGGAGGATGAAGCATGACATCCTCAAAGAAGCCTGCAGGGAAGGTCCCAGGTCTGGCTGCTTGTGGTCAGGGCTGGTGCCGTGCTGAGTGGGGGGCCCAGGGCATTTGGAGGGGACTGTCCAGCAGCACCAGCCCCACAGAGCCCATGCAGCACTGGGGAGCTAAGGGTGGGAGTGGAGGTGATGCTTTAGCAGTGGGATACTTCAGTCCCACAATCTGGGGCCCCCTTGCCCTGGCTTTCACCTTCCTCCACCACAAGAGGCTGAGCCACGAGAAGCGGAGGATGCGCTGGTGGAAAGCCCAAGCCTGGCTCCCAAGGATGGGCTGAGGGAGCCAGCAGCACAGCCAGGGTGCCCTGGGGGGATGGGGGCACCGTACCTTTGTACCAGTTCTTGAGGGAGGTCATGACAAAGAAGCGGATGGCCTGGTTCGATCCTTGCTTAAGGACGGTTGCAGTTAAGCCCTGGTAGGTCCCCTTTAGTCCTGCAGCAAGAAAGGGCGTTGGAGGGGAGCACCAGCCTCACCCAGGCAGCCTGTCCCAGCCCGCACCCGTCCCCCACCTCCCACCCCATCCCCCCAGCGTGGGGGTACCGAAGGGAGACCAGACATCACTTCCCCGGGACTCACCCTGTTCCCGAACAATCTCCCGGACGCCATGGAAGAAGCCGCGGTATTTGGGCTTGGGGGAGCACTGGTCATGGATAAACTTCACCTGTGGGGAGACGATGTGCTCGTCCTGGCCGAGGCGAGGGGGGATGCGACGGCCCCGAAGGGCTGCCGGTCACCTCTTGCCTTGCTCTGGGGACAGTCCCAAGACCAAAGCCGACCCATGGGGCCCCGCAATGCCAGGTGAGGTCATGGGGGAAGCCTGCACCCATCGCCAGTGGTGTTTTGCAAAGAAAAACCCAGGAAACTGCCTCTGTAAGGGACTGCACGGGTTTTACAGCCCTAAAACTGGTGACAGGATAGCTCCTGGGTGGGGCCTCCTCCCTGGAGTGGGGAAGGGGCCACGGCTGCAGGGCCTGACCTCTCCATGAGGCTTTCCAGCATCTGCTCCTCCCCTACAAAACCAGCCTGAGCAAACCTATGCAGCCCTCAGCTCCCCAGAGACCTGCCCCCCCAAAAGCCGGGCATCCCCGTCTCCCGCACCCTCCTGACCCTGCCCGGGGAGGGGTGCCAGAGCAGGGGGATGCTAGCAGCTGCCTCCCACCTTTATGGTCTCCATGGGACAGACCACCACCACAGCCTCAGCCACGCCGGCACCCAGCCCGCAGATGAGGCCCCGCGTGCTGTCCAGCCGCCCTTGCTCGTCTCTCATCTGGTTGCTGAGGAACTCGAACATCCCAAACCTGCAGAGGAGCCGCCGTGTCAAGCCCTGGGTGCCTGGCTGGGGGGGTACACCCCCGTGTCTGGGTCTGTCCCCGGCAGCAAACTTACACCCCGCAAGAGGGCCATCCCACTCCGGGAAAGCACCTGGCTTTGGCAAAGTGCCACTGGGGATGTCGAGGCCAAACCCACCCCCCTGTTTGCTGCCACTCAGGGTCCCCTCCGCTCACCCCGTGCCATAGAGGACACCTACCTGACGGCGGCCTTGGGGATGGAGCCATACACCAGCGAGCTGAGCCCCCGGTACAGCCCCCGGATGCCATGGTCACGGACGGTCTGCTTCACGCAGTCCCCTGCGGCAGAGCACAGCAGCACCGCTGTCACCCGCGATGCAGGGGGCCACCGCGCTGCCCCCGCCACCCGCCCCACCAAACCCCGCTCCCCCCTCAGCTCCAGCCAGGCTCCTGGGAGCCTCCGAATCCAGCCAGTGGGTTGGGGCAGGGCACCAGGCACACGCTCACCGATGCCCTTGTAGCGGGGAGGGTTTGCCTTCTCGTCCAGCTGCAGCTGCGTCTTCACATACTCAGTGGGGAATGTGATGCAGATCTCAATCCCTCCGGCCAGGCCACCTGGGAAGGAGAGGAGGGGATGCTGGGGCCGGGAGCAGCACCGTGTCCGTCCAGTGCCACGTGGCTGCTGCCAGCTTCTCGATGGCCGAGCCCGAGACCTCTGGCAGCAAGGTCTGGGCTGGGACGTGGTGTCCCTGTCCTTGCCAAACCCCTGGGGACTTCACACGGCAGCAGGGCCCCACGCCAACCTGGCACCCTGCACAGGCATCACCACCTGACCACGGCAAGAGCTGGCGAGGGGACTGGCCAAAGGGGTGGGAAAACCAGGCAAAGCACCACACCCACGGCTGCTGATTCAGTGTCATTTCCCCCTCAAAGGCACTTCTCCCCTTCCAGAGCCTCGCACTCCACACGTGAGCTGCCAGCACAGGGATTTATAAACCTGACAGAGCCCAATGGAACTGCATGAGGCCCAGCACTGCTCGCCCAGTGCCGGCGGGAGCCCATTTGCAAATCCGGCCGTGCCAGCGTGGAAGCGCAATTATCATCAAGCCCGTCTGGCCGCCCCGGGGCTCATGCAGCAGCAGCTGCTGGGCACTGATTACACTGGCTGAAGCCTTTCCCGCTGCGGCCCGGGGACACGCCAGCACTCCGGCAGCAAGTGATGCTGGCACTTGGGTGGTTGGGCTCCCCTTGGCTTGCTTGAAGTACCTGCAGCCAGTCCCACCACGAGCTGCCTCGGAGCAGCAGAGCCAAGTCCGGCTGGGCTGGAGCTCCTCAGGAGCTGGGCTCACCCCTGGCCGGCCAGCTAACAACTGCGCAGCTCGTTTCCTTGCATCAAAGCGCAGGCAGGTCCTGCCGAGCAGCTGGAGCTCTTTGTGCCGGTGCAGGGAGGAAGCGCGGGGCCGAGCTGGGCTGCCTCACAGGGGCAAACCCCGCTGCAGCCCAGGCCCGGGCACAAGCCTGGACCGGGTGCTGCACCATGCAATGCTGGGGAGCCCCAGGATGCTGCCGCTGGGGCTGGGCACCCACCAGAGCAGCCCCCAAGGGCCTCCTGGCTCCTTGCCTGGGGAGGGCGACTCAAGGCCAAGCCCACAGGACACAGCCCAGCGTGGGGTCAGGTTGGCTGCCAGCTCCCAGCCGGGGACAAGTCTCCCAGTCCGCCTCCGCCGGCCCCTCCAGCCCGGCCCCATTCTCAGCGTGACTCAGCAGTGCTGCGGCTCCCGCCACAGCCACGCCTGGCACGCAGCCACGCTGGCATGGCCCCGCCACGGCCCAGGGGACACCCTGGTGTCCCCAGGGGGGAACGCACTGCCATCGCGAGAAGGGCCAGCGCAGGGCCTGGGTGCAGTGGTGGGTTATCCTGCTCTGCGGCCAAGCACAGGCCCGGTGCCACACGGCAGAGCACAGCTCTGCTTATCAGCACCCTCCAAAGTACCCTGAAAGGGGATGCTGATAGGGGACACGGCAGCCCATGGGACAGGGAGCCGGGCCACGGCTCCTCCCCATGACAGTAGCAGGCAGCCCCAGCTCCTTGGATCAGAAGAGTTTCTCATAAAGTCTTATTTCTTCTGTATGGCCTCCAAATTTACAAGAGAGACCCTTAATCTCTCTGGTGCTGCCTCCAGCTCCCTCCCGCAGAGTGCCACTGGCAAAGCCTCTCACCCAGCACGGGGACATCCCGGAGGACAGGCTGGCATCCCCTGGGGAACCACTGCCTTCTCTCAGCTGTGTCCTTCTGGAGGGAAAGGAAAGCAGCCTCGCTGCGCTCCCTCCAGCAGCTGGGCAGCACCCACCTTAAAACAGTCTTATCCTGTTTTTTTTCCCCCCAGGCACAAGAAGCAGCAGGCTGCACTCATCCTCCCCGAGGTAGCCAAGAAGCCATGCCAGGGCTCAGCCCAGCCCAGGATGACAGGAAAGCCCAGCTCTGTGCTCCAAGCGTATCCCCCTCCTCCCGCAGGCACGGCGGGGATGGGGACACGGTGGCACTGAGTGCTGGTCCCCCATCCCCAGGGCAGGACCTGCCAGCCCAGCCTGGCAGCATCCCGGCCTCACGGGGTGCTGGGGATGGGGCGCGAGGCCAGCCCAGCTCTGCCACAGCACACAAAGGCTCCTTGTTTCCCCCTGCGTTCCTAGGAGGGGCTGGAGCTGCTCAGCCCGGCCAGGCAGGCGCCTCCAGGGAGGCAGTGATGGGCGACCACCACCGGCCTTTACGCCTCCACGGCACCCTGTGCTTCAGCAGCGTGGGAGGAAGCTGCTGGCAGCTGCAGCAAGGCCAGCTCACACTGCTGCGGCCAGCTGCCGGCTCTCACCCAGGGCACCACGGGAGGACAGCCACCATCCCTAGGGTCCCGAGAGCTCTCCTGCTGCCCCTCAGCCCTCTCCCATCCTTGGCATGTCTGTCAGAGGTGGCAGACACTGCCGGTCCCATGGCACAGGGCTTGCCAAGCACTGTAATTTCTGCTGCAAAGCCAAACAGCTCCTGCGGTGGCAGCTGGCAGGTCCCCAGTGAGCAGTGAGATGAGGAGCAGTGTCCTTCAGCTGGGTGTAACGGTCCCCGAAAAGCCCACCACCAGCTGGCACCTCTCTGTGCCACTACACACCGTGGTGCCACCAGCCCTGCTGCCACTGCAGCCACACGAACACCCCAGGTGTTGCCAAGGCCACTTCCCTCCTGCCTCCTGTGCTGCAATCCTGGAGTGCTGGACATTTTAAGAGCCATAAATGTTCCCACTCAGTTCCCCAGCACCAGCTGCTACCCCAGCACCCTCCAGAGCCGGGCAGCAGGGAAACACCCGGGACAGGCACCAGTCCAGAGACAGCCACACCAAATGGCATGGGGAGGGATGCCGCACCTCCTGCAACCTGCCCACGGCCTTGGCAGCCTCCAGGATTAAGGATGTTTGTTCATGTGGGGGAGGCAGGGAGGCTTTGCCTGGCATCCTGCCGGCAAAGCCGCATCCACAGGCATCCTGGAGCCAGTAAAGTGCCCCGGCAAAGGGACAGCATTCCCCTCCTGGGAACCGGCAGCCTCTGAGGCACCGGGGCCACCCAAGCCGAGGAAGGAGGAACAGGGTGGCTGCACTGGCTCCCCGTGGCAAACCAGGGAGTTGGATGCAAAAGGTGTCCCCATCCCAGAGCCACTGCAAGCGTGGCTGTCTCCCTGGCACACAGCAGCACACACATCGCTCTGGCTACAGCAGGGGACACTGCGCGGAGTGGCAGGGGCATGGCTGGACACCGGTGCCCTGATCACCTCTGTCACCGCTCACTGGGAACAGATGAGGGGAGAGGAGCTGGCCCGAAGGCTGCCCTGCCACCGCACAGCTCCAAGACTCCTCGGGCAGCTGCACACACACGAATCACAGGGCAGGGGAACAGGTCTGTTCAGGGAAATGCACCCAGAGGAGGATCTTCTCCCTCACCCTGCTTGGGTACATGTGCTGCCTGCACTGCTAGGTCCCCTCCTTGTTCCCCAGTGTTGCTCTGGCCCCAAATTGCACGGGAAGGGGCACCCAGCAGGGACTCTAGACACACTCTGTGACTTGGGGCAATTTTTTCCTGTTTTCCTCTGCTTGCAGAGAGACAGGGTGGCATAAACCATCCGTCTGCAGCCCCCTCCTTCCCTGGAAGTGAGACCCATCAGAGATCTGGCTCTGCTGTCGAGCATCCTTTCCCCATGCTGTTTTATTCCAGCAAAAATCTTATTCTATTCAAATAAATCACCCCATTGCCTATGAGCAGCAACTCCTTTCAACCCCCTCTCCCTCCGCCAGGGCTTTGCAACCTGTTTACCCGGACTTTAACCAGCAGCTTCAGCTCTTGCAACACTGTGGAGTCAGCAGGAACGGCCGGCAGCAAGCACTCAGGAGGTGAAAGACCAAGCAGGGCAGCCTGGACGCTGAGCCAAGGCTCTCAGCTATTAGCTGGATGCAGCGGAGCCAGAGGAGAGAGGATGTCCTTCAGGGAAGGTCGCTCTGCCCGGCCCCAGAGAAGGTGTCGCCGGCAGGGTGATCCCGCTCCGGGCATCAGGAATAGCTCCCTGCCTGTGGCAAGCCTGCAAGCGCCCCAGCTGCCAGCAATCCTGACCCTGCAGGCCCAGCAAGGAAAGGAGAGAAGGGAAAAATACCTGTTTGTCAGCCACTTAGCATGGCTTTCCCAGAAAAGGTTTAGCTCTCCTTTTTGGAGGGGCCAGTAGAGTTATTTGAGGACGCGGCCACAGCCCTTGGGCATGGCTGGGGAGAGTTGGCAGGAAGGAGAGGAGGGTTTTGGGGGACAGCAGGAGGGTGCTGCCCCTGTGACGCTCACACAGGTTTAGCTAATGACCTCAAGCCCTGTTAGTGAGCAGCTTCTGGGGACACCACCAGCCACTTCCCAGCCAGCCCGTCCCGGGGACCCCAGCTCCAGCACCCAGGACAGGGTGGGTGCCGAGGGCAGGAGGATGCAGCCACGATGGGGAAGATGAGCAGAGCCCTGGGGGCTGACACGAACCAAGGCTGTGCAGCCGGGGGCTGGCACTGCCACTCCCTGCAAACCCCCACCCGGAGGCAAGTGCCCCAGCGAGCACCCGCTGCCCTGCTTGGGAGCCACAGAGGGGCAGGAGGTGGCACCGGCCCTCTGCCACTCCTGCAAAAGCATTCTGCTCCTGGGGACAGAGCAGCAGGTCTCTGTGCAGCTCTGATGAGAAGTGAGCACCTGGAGAGCAATGTCAGCCTCTCCATTTTAAGGGTAATTTCACATGCAGATACACAAGCACCTGATTTCCATACAAAAAGCTCCTTTTAACTTCAGATTTGGCAGGATCCTTTCAGGGCCTG
This sequence comes from Theristicus caerulescens, assembly GCA_020745775.1. NCBI lineage: Eukaryota > Metazoa > Chordata > Aves > Pelecaniformes > Threskiornithidae > Theristicus > Theristicus caerulescens. The sequence continues at coordinate 16,778,618 of CM036570.1, forward strand.
GAAGCAAAGCAGCAGAGCTCTCACAGGACCCATGCCTGAAGCTTGCCCCTCCTGCCAGCTGCGCAGCTCAGGGCGGTGGGAAGGCACGAACAGGCTTCTAGCTCCTCTCCAGAGCACCAGCAAAAGCTGACCCTCACGTTTCCCCCTCTTCACAGGACACCCGGCCCCTTGCAGAAGGTGCAGGAGTACAGGGTGAGCTGAGCAGCCGAGACTTGACACGGACCACATGCTGCGGGCACAGCAGGCAATCCTGCCTTTCTCCTGGATGCCCTGCTTACAGTTCCTAGCCTCACGAGGGGACTTGGTGCCCTCTCCTGTTAGCCAAGGTAGCCTTCAAAGCTGTGGGATAAAAAACAAATAAATGAAAATAATCAAAGAGCAGCAGGGTGCTACAAATCAGGGAGGCAGAAATGCCCACCTCCAGCTCATCACAGTTCTCTGCAGCCCAAGTGCTGCCCCGTCAGCAGCACAGACCTCTCTGTCTGCCTGCTCCCTAGGGATCAACCCTCTCTTGACAGCCAACTGCTCTGCTCTCGAGCCACGCCATTAACATAACCCAGCTAAAGGCGGTAAGTGGAGAAAACCTACCATGCCTGCAGTGGTGAAACGGGTTTAACGGGCTCCACCCTCCCCGCACCGTCCCACCACGGGCCATCTTGTGAAACAGGCTCAGGGGCAGAGCCTGGCTCAAGGAGCAGGCAGGCGCCTCTCTGGGGATGGAGAGCCAGCTTTCGGCAGGGCTGGCACCACAGCCCTCGCCTGGGCACCTCCTCCTGCCACGCACAGCCTTTCACCACCCATCCGCAGCCTCATCCTTGGGGAAAACCAACATGGGGCTGCTCCGCAGGGAAAGGTCTTACACAGCGCTGAGATCGGGGAGGGCTGTACGCACCGCACAGCCGCTTCCCCAGACCAGAGGATTACCTGCATTTTGATTAGAAGGGAAAAAACAAGTCCTGTGACAGGCCAGCCCTTCTCTGAGAGCATCCATCGGCTGCGCTGGGGCCAGGGGCCCTGGAAGGTCTCCTATCTGATAGGGGCAAGGCCGGCGGGGGACACGGGGGTTCAGCGCGTCCATTGGTAAATACACACGTAGCTGCTTTCGTCACGGGAGCACACTATGGCCAGGCTGGCAAAAGTCTGATCCCCCACTGGGGATACACAGAACGACAAACATGAAACGTGCCTCTGTACCCCATGCCACCGGGTGGGTAAATAGCCCCGTGCAAACAGCACTGTAGATAATGCTGTAGGATGGGATGAAGTAATTTGTCCCTAATCTTACTGGAACCGTCCTGTTTCAACAGGCCATCCTTTCACAACCTGCTCATTCATCTCCTCTTTGCATTTACTTCTCGATGGGCCAATATTGCAAAAATCATTATTATATTTTAAACTTCTTGGCTGGGAGTATGACGGCAAAAACCATTTCCCTTTGCTCACAGTCACAGCATCATCTGCCTTCTGTGCTGACTCCACCTTCGGGGACTGTCAAGTCCCCCATCCCAGCTCAACTCACCTTCTCCCTGCTGCCCCGCACACCTCGAGGCCCCGGCTCCACCACCGTGAGCTGGCTCCCAGCCAACCCATCACCCCACTGCAGACACCTACTTTTTAAGCATCCAAAAATCTTTCTAAAAACGGGCAACAGGGAGCTGACATCAGAGCCCAGGGCTGCTGGACGCCTTCCCCAGCACGGTCCCATAGCTGGATGAAGGAGCCACTGCCGGGACTGAGGCTTCCCTGGGGACAGGCTCCGGTCCCCCAGCCACCAGCACAGTGGAACGACTGCTGTACCAGGCACTGGAGCACAGGGAGAGAGAAGAGATGGCAAAAAATCAACCCCTGCTGTCAGGAGGTGACCTGAGACCTCAGGGCACAAGCACAGGGTCACCACCGCCCACGCAGGAGCAGGGAGGCTGCATTGGCATGCACCACACAAGGCCGTCAGAGATGAGAGATGCTGCAACATCCCTGAGCTGTCAGCTCACGGTGCTCATTGCCTCCAAGAAGATGGATGGCTCTTTCCAATCATTTACGTCAACCCAGAGAAAATGGTCGCCTGCAGAATGTCAAGCAGAGCATCAGGCATGTGAAAATCTCAGAAACTCACATTTCAAAGCTCGGGGTTAACCCCAGCTCACACAGAATTCATTCAGATTGAAGAAGCTGGGCACCCCGATGTGGTTTCCCAGTCCTGGGGCTGACAGCCTCCTCCCACCAGAAGCCTTAGGGCTGCTCTAGGTTTCTGCAGCAGCTGCAGTCCACGAAGGCTCACAGGCAGGCAAGGACCCACTCATGGCCAGTGTGCTCCTTTTGCCCCACTTCCCAAACAGGTGACAGCCAGAAGAGGTAACCCCAGGGGAAACCACAGCCAGGCGTGATGCACCAAGGGCGAGCAGACCTGGTGAGACTGGTTGCCTCCATGCTCACTAATCCTCCCCCACGGCTGTGTTCAGCCCACCACCCAGCTGCCCCTGCTCAGCATCAAGGGGGGAACATCCCCTACTCTGCTGTGAGCACCAGGCATCCATCTAAAAGCCAAGGAGCGTGCCAGACCATGGCCATTCCCAGCAGCACAACCTCCCTCCCACCCTCCCAGGAGGGCAACGGCCCTGGAAGCCCAGGTGGACTTGGGACTTTTGGGAAAGGAGTCCTACTCTGCAAGAAGCAAGTCGCAGCTTTCACACGCAGTCCCTAACTCCTTTCCTCTTGCATTTCCTAAGCAAGATCATATCAAGAGATTAACAAAGAAGAGCAAACTGAAGCTCAATTACTGCTTTGTTTCTCAGGTGATCCTGGGCTCCCTGCTAAACCTGTGCTTCATGCCCTACCCTGCAGGCCCTTCTCCTTCTCCCTGCAGAGTCCCTCTCCCTCCTGCCCACGCTCCTCCTGGGACCTCGGTGCATGTCACTGCTATTTCCCAGCGGTACTCAATGTTTGCAGCAAACATCAGAACAACAGCCACGACCATTGCGAGCTCTTTCTAAATCAAGCACCATGTAGGACAGCAACCAGGCATCCTGCCTCCCTGACCAGGCAGGATTAGGTGTAGGCAGGAATCAGCAACTGTGCACCAGCCCCCGGGTGAGCAGAGGTACTATAAGTAAGGCAGCTGGGAGCTTCTCCGTGGGAGGGAGCAGACCCCAGGCTTCAAAGCTGGCTAAAAACAGAGTAAGACTGTACTTAACTCTGGGCAGGGCAGGCAAAGCCTTTAATCAAGCAGCCACTGCTAACCAGGAGCAAAGTTCTCAGGAGGAGGGCAGGGGAGTAAGCGTTTGCCTGCAAAATGGTGAGAACCATTTGCGCTGGGCTCTAAAGTCCATCGCAGGCTGGCTCGAGCTGACCTAACGGCCCTGCGGTGCCTGAAAACCCAGCAAGAAGCTCCCCGGGGAAACACAAGGGTGACCACCTTTGCCAGCTCTGCAGTCAGCGCTCCTGCCTCACTGCACGCTGCCTTTATTTTGAGCTCCCCGCTTGGCCACCGCAGCATAGCCCCATGCTGGGAGCTGCACAGTGGACCAGCAGCACCTGTCCCTGCAGGAGGCTGGCGGGAGGGACAGGAGCCTGGCGGGCTAAGGGGTCTGTTTGGAAACCACGGCACAGAAATGGAAAGCTGGCTGTGGAGAGGCTGGAGACACGGCTGGACTCCCAGGTCTGCCTGCTAACAGGTTATTACCCAGCAGGAGACACGAACTGGCCCTCAAACTAGCTCGTAAGCTCACAAGAAAATTATGCCAGCTTTACAACAGGTAATTGAGCCAGCAGACAAGTTAGAGAGACACAGATAATATCCATTTCAGCATAAAGCCTATGTATTTACCAGTCTTTTAACCAAGTTTAAGCTAAGCCACGTTATGCCAAACCTTAGTGTCCTACAGCCATGTCACTTTTGACCCAGTGCCAGATCCCCCAAACCCACTTTGTATCATCAGTTCAGAGCCTGGGGAGCTCTTCCCCTTACAAAGACGGTGTAGGGGTCAAACAGCGGCAGGGACCCACACCCACTCAGCTGTGCCCTCTCTGGAAGCCAGTCTGCATGCAGCACCCCCAAGACCAAGTGCTGGCAGCGACACCCACCCAACCGGCCAGGATGGCCAAGCTGCCTTCATGTGCTCAGGCTACACACGGGAACACAGCACCAGCACAGCCTGCGTGGTCACAGCAAGGTGAAGTGCTGCCCTGGCACACAACAACTGCTTGGACAAACGAGAGCCCATTAGCAAATTAATTTTTAACTTTGCATTTGTCTGTTGTGACAACTGAAGGAGAAGAGCTCTTGGCAGCCAGAGCTTCACTTGCATCTCTTCAGAAGAGCCAGCCCCAGCCTGCTCAGGTCTGGGCAGCGTGAGGGAGCTGTGCCTCCCTGGCAGAGGATCCCAATTACACACAGGGTCTGGGAGCAGATATGCGTCCAGGGCAGGATGATGGCTGCTTATTTAACTCTACCAGTACGAGGCAGATGAAGCACAGCACAGTAGGAATGGTCCATCTTGAATACCTCTAGCTCTCCAGAAGGTTGAGCTTTGGAGCACACACCCCTGTTGTGCAGACAGATGTCAGATGAGAAACCCTGAGAGCATCAGCAAACCCCTTAAAGTCAGCAGAGATGGCCACAAATGGCACTCCATGTCCCCAGCAAGGGGCTGGAGGGCTGAGCAGACCGGGACACAGGGAGTTAACAGCAGCTTTCTCCCATCTACATGGTTCTCTAATACAATTAGATGCCACAGAGGCTTGGCTGGACTTCTGCCCATTAACCAATTACTCTGATTTGCTGCGTGCGAGGAGAAGACTAGCATCTCAATAGGGTCCTTCTTCCACCTCTGCAGCCTCATGTGGACCCAGAAGGGCTCCTCCAAGCGGGGGCATGTGCAGCTTTGTGCTATGTTGCCCAGCCTGCACCTGGCAGAGGCCACAAGCACCACATCCCTTCCTTTACACCAGAACAGCTTCCAGGCACACCCACGGCAACCTTCCTGGCAGGGGAGAGCAAGGGAAGTCTGCTGCCGCCTCTTTCAGAGTATGCCGATAAGCCATCTACAGCTGATGATCCCCAATTATGGACTTATGCAAGGGCTATGAAAGTCTCCTGGTACGCTGGCCCAGGCAGCGACAACTTGATGCACCGCACATGGGCAGTGAGTTGAGAAAGACTGGGAAGGCTGGATGGGGAGAAAACTGCCTATCTGTCCCATCCTAAACTTGGCTTAAATCCCATTTAAAAGATTTTTAAATAAAAAGGGCTAAGAAGAGGCCTAAACTAACAACCCACTTTGAGGGGGTGTCTTGAGACCCCAGTCTTGAGACCCCTGAGGAATACAGAGCTCTGGAGGAGCCTGGCCTCACCAAAGGTCTAATTTGAATGAGAAGGCACCCTCTCGTTTGGTTGAGGCTGCCTCCTCTTCGTGCCCCAGCCCTTTGGCTGGTCAGCCTGGGTGATGGCACAAACCCCTCCAGGGGACATGACACTGGGAGGCCTCGTGACCCTTTGCATGCTCCAGCACTTGCATCCATTTCCCGCAGCACTGCCGTCCCCAGCAGTTCTCCAGAGCTGCATGATGGGAGGCCAACCCCTGAGGCAGGGGCCAGCGCTGGTGGCCAGAGCCAGAGCAGCAAGGGCTTGGAAGGCAGGTAGACAGACCCTCGTTCCCCCAGGGTCCCGCTGGAGCTCTGCCCTTGGAGGGGAGCACAGAGTTGGACAGATGAACAAAGGCACAGTCACAGGAGGGGGAATTAACTGGAAAACACAAAAGCTCTAAACATGCTAATTGTGTCGAGGCTGCCATGGCTCGTTTCAAAGGGAAGACACTAATCTCTACTCTGGGAATTGTCCTGCGAGTGGCAGGAGAAACCAGGGAGTTAAGGAACGGCTACAAAGGAGTTTAACAAGCCTGCGACTGTCTTGGACTCCATTCAGCTCAAAGCTCAAACCAGCCGCAAGCAAGAGGAAGCGTGTTAACTCTGCAGTTACTGCTGTACTTGGAGCCTATTTAGATCCCATGGAAATGGTCAGAACTGGATGGGAAAACGTGCCCTGATCCACGGGGATTGATGCTGAGACACAAAGGAGGAACCAAGAAGCCTTAAGAGGAGCTGTATCAAAGCAGCGTGCAAGACATGGCTGGAACAGGAACGACCTGAGTGCTGCCGCTTCAGCTTTCTCCCTTAACATCTTCAGGGGGTGCGTAAGGAGGTCCCCTGCTGCCGCCGCTTCCATCAGTTCAACTCCCTCCTGCTAACGTGACAATCTGCTCTGCTAAACAACGCGACTGCCGCAAGCCCCGTGTTAACTCCGCGTTACTGTAGCGGGGACGCCACCACCTCCCCAGCAAGGCCACAGGTTGCAGGAACAGCCTCACAGCGGAGAGCTGACGCCCGAGCTCGGGGCGCATCTGCCGGAGCTCTGCTGCTGCCGCCAAAGGGAGACCCCGGCTCGCCGCGGGCCGCCCCCCGGGGGCTGAGGGCTGCCAGGATGTGGCAGGAGAGGGGCGTTTTCCAGGGCGGCTCTGGGGGACCCCCGGCGGGACGGGCGGCGGGCGATCCCAGCAGGCTGGGCGGCAGCGGCAGGGCGGCGGGGATGGGGCACCTGCGGGGAGCGCTGCCTCCCCGGGGCGGGTCACGGCAGCCTCCGCCCAGCGCGGATGCCCCAGCGGCGGCCGGGCGCCCCGGCTCGGGGCGAAGCTCCGCGGCCCGGGGGGGGCGCTTACCTGCCAGGATGGCCTTGCCGGGGTGGGTGAGCTTGGCCTTGCCGGCGGGGGCGGCGGCGGCCAGGCGGCGGGGCGCGGCGGGGGCGGGCATGGCCGCGCTGCGCCGCGGCTGCTGCGCTGCCCGGCGGCGGCCGGGGCCGTATTTCAGGGCGGCGGCCGCGGAGGGGCGGCCCCGGCGGCGTCACATCCTCACGCCGCGGGGCGGGGCGGAGGCAGCATCCCGCGGCTCGGCCTCCTCGGCGGCGAGCGGCCGGCCGGCAGCCCGGCTCGGCTTGCTGGGCGTCGCTAAGGGCGAAAACGGTTGCCCTGCTGCCAGAAATCTGCGGAGAAACCCCTCCGCACAGCGGAGAGATGTCAGCCCCGCCAGACACGGGCACCCCGCCTCCTCCCCTCTGAACGGCAGCGAGCAGCCAGTGCGGGAAGCAGCACGGCCTCGGGCCCCCCGCGCCACGACGAGCTACAAAAAGCACCCTAAGAAGCAGTCAGAAGATTTGCACAACAGTACGCTCGCCGTAGATTTGGCCTTTACTGGTCCCAGTGCGCTTCAGATGGGTGGGTTTGCTCCTCTCATGCCCTTTGCTTGAATCATTGACTATGCAGTCAGGGAGGGAGGAAGACAAGAAAACTCCCAGCATAGTAATTGTATGTGAACGCCTGACATTGTGATCACAAGAGAAACCAAAACGTTCTCAAAAGACTGCAAGTTGCACCACTACTTGTTGTTGCTTTATCTGCAGATACAGGAAGACAGCCCTTCACTAATTCACATCTGAAAGCTGTATTTACAGGAATGCTGGGGCAAGAAACAACACTGTTTCCCTTTCCATCTGTGATTTCACAGAAAGCAGGGAACACTGGAGCTGCACTCCGGAGCTGTGTTCTCCCTTACACCTGGAGCAGCCACCCTATTCCAAAGAGGGAACGTTTTATGTAAGAAATCTCCCCCAGCCACGTGTAGAGCATGCTCCTGTCGAGACTTGCTATCCGCGCTCTTTGTGACATGATTTTTGCTTAACAAGACTCAGCAACCAGGCAGCTGGATTCCGGCTGCCAGCCTCATCTGAAAGTGAACTCTGCAGTGATGCAGCTGCGGCTTCGTGGCTAAACCGACTGCAGAAAGACCATTTGGGAAACTGAAGCACCTTTATTCTGCCAGGATTAAAAGCAAACAAACATGTACTTGCATTGCAGAACTCATTCCTGGATGATGCCATACGTGGTTTCAGACCAGAGTTAAGACAGTCACAGAGGCAAGTCCATTGAGGTGGTCCCATGACAAGTCTAAGGCCACCCACCTCCAGCACTGGGAAGTAAGGGGAAAAAAATAACAGGCGAAGGGAAAATACTCAGAAGGAATGAACGTTCACAGTCCCAGTCACAGATGCAGAGCAGCTACTCAGAGCTCGGGTTAGCAGTACTGGAATGGCAAAAATAAGGTAAATCCTTTCAAAGATGGCAAACAAATGGAAATGCATTTGGATTTCTGATTAATCTCTGCAACTCCTCGCTACCTTTCCATCAGATTACCGTAACATTCGTGTATGCTCATAGACACGTATACCCGCTGCTGTGAGGCCATGATTAACTTCACAACAAACACTGGCTTCCTGAATCAAGTCAGAAAGGCCTTGTGCACAATCTCATCCTGTCCAAGAAATTACTAGGCCACACGCTTAATTGTCATCAGCCTCAATGGGATTCACAACAGTGCTTACTTTGCTGAACAGGGAAAGGATTATTCATATTTAATCACATGCAGATTGCAAGCCATCTCAACTTGACCTCCAAGAAGCTGCTAACACCACTTGTCAGCAGAAAGCCTGAAGGAGAAGAGCATCTAAGGAAGATAAGCAACCCCTGAAATACCAGAGGCTGCAAAAGGTGCATTTTAAGTCCCATAAGTGACTTACATGAAAGTAAAGACTTGCCCAGACTTGCATGGTCAAGAGCATCTCCTAGGAAATGGGTGGTCAAAGCATAAAAGAGCAGCTGCTGTTACGGACAGGATATCAAGTCCTCCATCTTACTGCTCTCACTTCAGGAATTTTCGTGGAAAAAACCCTCTGACAATCTGAACCCATTTCCATAGCTGCTGGCTGGTGCTTGTTTCTGCTACCATTGAAAGATACGAGAATTGTTAAATACAGAGTCAGGTGCTATTGCAGCCTGTACACCTCATGGCATCCCTCCAGGCTCTAATAACCAGAATAAAAAAAAAAAAGAACTACTGAAGATGAAAGCAACTTCCATGATTTTTTTTTTTTTTAAACACAAACACCAATTGCAGACAGAGCTTTCTGGATCCTAGAAAGCACATAAACAGTGACCCCACCTCATTAGTTCCAACTTATCCCTCCCCTGCACCAAAATATTTTTTTTTTTAAATTGGCACAGCTTGGTGCACCCAGCAGCACACCATAGTTTCAGAGACCATAAGTGGCCGATATAGGGCAGAAAACTTCCTATTTTATGCCCTTGAATCAGAGAATCTTTTCATTTCACTGAACAGCTGTATTATCTGAATTGTTACAACTCATCACCTACTACAAACCTTTCTATGCATTATTAATCCACATCACTTGGGATTTTACGGTAAAATAAGAAAACTCATTTCCTCTTGGGTTCCCTGACAAGAACAAATGACTCCTTTATGCGTAACAAATCCTGTGCATAACAGGCTTCAAGAAGAAGTGATCATATTGAAGATTTGAGTCAACATTTCCCCAGCTTTCAAGTGCGTGCAGCAGGAGCTATTGTGACTATAAGAAAGATGATGCTATTCCAAAACAACTTGCATGATTCCCACTTGAGCAGACATACAAAAAGAGCTCCTGTTGATACTCAAGATTATTCACTGCGATTACCAAGAGCGAGCCTCTCAAGAGCCCAGCAGAAGTCCCTGTTACATTAACATTTGAGTGGGCCTGACTCATCTCAGAAGACGACTGATATCCATGTACTGCATACAGCATTTACAGGTTATCATTCTGCTACCAGACCACGGTCATGCTTCCCTCACAGCATGATACGTTACTGAAAGAAACTATTCCAGTTGTCAAACCCTGTTAGTTTACCCTAAATGAGACCATTTTCCCACCCTCTAACTGAAAACAAAAATGTATCTTCCAAAAGGAAAGCAATTCAAAGATTCACTAACCACCCCTTCCCACCCGAATCTACTCCTAGCTTCCCAGCTGGATACCCAGCACTTTGGGAATTTGTGCTCTGCATCATATTGGAGACCTCATCGCTGTGGAAAAGAACATACCAGATGACTTTGTAATTCCTTCCTTTCATAACCACTAGAGGAAAAAGGAGAAATATAGATTTTTAGATGAAGATCTTTTAAAGTCTTGATTACAACCGCAGCAGACAGAAAAAAAAAATTCTCCTTGAGTCATTGAACATGCAGGAGAATGCATGACTGAATAAACTCAGAATCTGACTTGGAATTTTAGAATTCTGACACATAAAAGCAAGACAGGACTTACCCTTCACTGACTGTTTTTCAAGTTTATACCATCTTAACGCTTAAAAGCTGGCGACATTATAGCCTATTTTAGCTTGGAAGAAAACACATGGATTTTGCTACCTTCCTGAAAGATCTCAAAGGCTCCTGACTGAAACATCTAGACTGAAACACATACTGATGCTAACAATTTTGCAGCATTTTATTAGTAAAACATGAGCCAGGATCCGTCATTACCTTTGGAAAGATGCCCACAGAAAACGCATAGTATTGAAAAACAAGAAAGCTGTACTAGCAACAAACTCATTGAAGGCTGAATGCTTGCTGAAGTAAAAGATATAGCAGAATAAAAGGACTCCAGATCCATTAAGCTGGACTGGTGCACCTGCAGGTTGCCATAGCAAGCATTAATTCACTTGGCAAACCACAACCTAATTACACACCAGTGTCACAAAGCACTCTGGTGTCATTAAGTATTTTCCAGCCTTATGTTCCATGACATTTTATCACAAATTCAAGATGCCCCAGTTTTACTTCGTGGGAACAAATGAGATTTGAAGCAGTCTTGGGATACTCTGTAAAGCAAAAAAAGAAATACAGTCAGCTTGGAAACAAGTGACGAGCCAAACCATTTACAGCAGAACAGGAAGGACCCAGAAAGGCTGAAAGAAGTTCTACAGATGAGAAATATGCCCCATCACAAGGTAGTACACGTGCTTTCTAAACTGCTTGTTCCGGGAACCTGGTAAATGTAGTGCTACTTGTTCCAAGATTTGCAAGATTTCTAGCCTCAGTTTTTTTCAGTACAAATTGGATCCACTGTCATGCTGGTTTAATCACACTAAGAGTTTCTCAGTAGCCAAGTTCTAGCCTGCCAATTAAAACGTCACACGTTGAAGCATCAGCATTAACTATACAGCAGTTGAACAGTCAGCTTTGTCCAAGGTTACCATATGTGCGCAAGTACAAAAGTTATCCATGCTCATCTAAGTGGACATCGGACAACAAAGGATTAGTTTGTCAGTTTTAGAGTTCAAAAAACAGAAGCAATCTTTTATGCTTCTGAGTAACTGTTGCTGGTTTTGCTAGGGAAAAAAAGTCGCTCCTTGTTTTATGCAGCCTTGTTAAGGGATCCATGTCATCCTGTAAGCGCCATCTCTCAGCATGGCAGTTGCTAAAAAAAGAAGCTATTAAATCAAAATTAAGTTTTGGACCTTACAGTTACTACTGTCTTTCCTGTGCCATTCCCATAATTTGTACTAACTTGAATAGGCTTCATCTGCCTATAATTTTTATTTTTTAAGGAGCAAAAAGGCTTAGGAGCATTTTCTTCTGCTATGCTACTGTTTAATTATAAAGCCCTAAAAAGAGTGGAAGGGAAATAGAAGTCTTGTAAGAAATCCCACGTTACATAACCAATAAGAAACAGAACTTACCCCAGCGATGCATTCCTCCCGAGTTTAATTCCTCCCGAGTTTATGGGGCTGGCTCATCTGGCCCAACAGAGCAGACAGCAGCAGCCTCCATCAGAATTCCACTTCTAGCAGCAGCTTTGTTAGACATTCTTCCTCCCTTCTCCTTTCACTTGGTGTTTGTAACCAAAAGAGACCGGTAACCTTTAAAGATGCGAGGGAGCAAAGGATAGTGTAAGGAGCTCAAGTGCTAGCACAGAGTGAGCAGCTGAACGCAGGTCAGAATTTTATGTCACAAGCAGCACATGTCCTTGCAGTCATTTGTGGAGAGATCAGTTTCCACCTAGCTCACAAGACATTAGAGCAGCTGCACAGCAATGCTTGTGAATTGCTTGTCATCTCTGATGCCAGATCTGTAGTTGCCCAAAGTTTGCCAGACTAGGGAAAATCCCCCTAAGGTCTGACAAATAGCAAGAGCTATTACAGAAGGAAATCCATACTGTTTCTCACAGGAAAAGCATGAGTCTGTAAAAGCTTGTACGTAGGTTCAAGCAAGTTACTATTTGACAGTATCATAAGCCCAGAAGTTAAGTCTCCAGATGCTGCACTCTGCAGTGTGTTCTGCGTGAACAGATCATTTTACATGATAGCACTAGCCCCATCTCACTGAAGTGGTGGGAATTAGTGAGAAATTTAGTTTTAAAGAAGGCTTTTTGCAAAACAATTTTATCTGAGTTTTCAAAAACTTGGATGGACACTACAATTTCATAAACTGGATTAAGTCCTCCACTTAACCCACTAAAAGAATTATTTCCTGCTGAGAATGACTTAACTGTTAAAGAAACAGTGAAGTGCTTTAGGATGCAAGAGTTTGTTCCACATTTTAGGTACAGCTGCACTGTAATGGCAAGGAATATGTATTTCCAGATGCATTTTAGAATGCAAGATCACAAAATCTATAAAAGCCATTATACTTAGCAAGAGCTTAAGATACCAGGAGAGCAACTAAAGCAAGACTGCTCATCAGAGCTGGCAGCTTTGCTTTCCTTGAGAACTCAGTCATTCCTGTAATTAGATTTCTAGACTGCAGCTATTAAGGATCCCCAGGCTAGCTCAATTCTCAACAGGTCATGAGCTGTTCTAGTATTTAATCTACCAGTTTACTGTATTCCACCATCAGCTTGTAATTGTTGCTATGAAGTCACATTAAATTTTCAAGTTGAGGGGAAGGAAACTCCTACAGTCACACTAATTCCAGAGCTGCTCTTGAGTTCCAGCTGCCTCACCCAAATTCCTTTTGACCAGCAAGGAACTAGTTACAAAATATAAATACCATTTGGCTGGAAAATAGCGTGCTACCTGGCTAATTCCTGCTAGGGATAAATCTGGACAGAGTACAGATTTGCTTGAACTCATTAGCTGCTCAGTATTTCAAGCTGAGCTGTTGAGTGCTGATCAGTACAAAACTGAGGTTAGTATGTTACATCAACACTTGGAGCACTCTGGCCCATATCAGGAATGTGGACACCACATCTCTCTGCCACTGCTATCACAGTGCAGTGACCAAGGGAGACAATATACTAGTTACAGTTGTGCCAGAGCATAGTCTGCTGTTACTGATTTCACAGCCCTGGCAGTCTCTGCTGGTTGGCATTTGAAGATGTTTTGCCCTGTTCAAGTGGAATTCAGTATGAAGAGGTGTAGCTTACCACTACTGCTGCTGTATTAATGTATTTTAGTGGAGAAGACACTACCAGCGCTGTCTCCCTCAGCACAGGACTGAAGCTTTTCCAGTCCCGTGAATGAAGTCATGTAAGCATGTGACTGCCTCCTGCAGCATGACCTCCACACGTGACAGCATGCTGATGTGTCCAGTGAAGAGGCCCAACTCCCTTCTAAGTTAATTGCTAAGCCATCTATGTTAGGTGCTTTGGCACAAGTTTCCCTTTTTCCTGCCTGGCATCCTTAGTTGTCAGATTAAGAAACCTGATGCTCTTAGTGGTAGTGTATTACTACTAACCGGTCCCCACCCGGAAGATATTAAGACTAGAACCACACAGTGGATAGTGCAGTTTTACATTTATAGTTGGACTTTTATAATATTCAAGATTAGCACAAGATTCATAACCATAAATTATACATTGTTATCTAAGTACATAAAACGTTAATGATACATGTATTTGAAGAGTGGCACAAAGTAATAATACATCCCTGTTGGCATTCTCGAAGAAAGAGGTGGGTGATGGACACGCCGTTGATACTGCTGCAGCATAGCAGAACTGAGTCACTGCACCCTGTTAACTCAGGTGCTGCTGACTCTGCCCACCAGACAGGATGAGAACATGGTGTGGTAGGAAGCCAATGCCAGAATCAGTTAAAGGTGCAAATAAAAAAAAGTCAGGATTACAGCCCTCCCTGCTGCCTCGACATTTTAGCAGGGCGTCCTCCTCCCCAACCCTGACACTGTGCTCTTGCATCTCTAGTGCTTTGGCAGCCCATGCACACTCCTATGTTCACTTGCCACACATAGCTGAGGTTTTCTTTAGTACCATTTAACGTCAACAAGTAACATGCTCTCTTCTTGTTAAACAAAAAGGATCTGGGAAGTGTTTGCTCTCTGGCATGAGATTTATTTTCTTCAAGTCTCAGATCTACTCCAGAAAATATAGAACAGACTCCAACAGCATTGAACCCCAACAGCATTATTGTCCAGAAAAGGAAACTTTCCCAATATTCCTCTAAACATTCAGAGCAAAACTATTAGAAAGCCCATTTTCTTTTGCACATAAGACCGCAAATAAAATGGGGTAGTCAGATGCACACAAGCTTTCAACAATTCATTAACGAGATGCTCCACTGAATTGTTAACAACCCTGCTACTTCAGTAGCTTCAGCTAAAGCTTTAACAACTTGGTGCCAGGCAATTTCCCAGCTGCCTTCAATGGGCTTTGCAAAAAGAAAGAAAAATATGCTCTCTTCCCCCTGGCTTCAAGCAGTTATTGCTATATGAGTTAGTGAAATAGTGCCTTAACTTCAGACAAGAGTCTCACAATGTCATTAACAAAAGCTGCCTTTCAGAGGTTGAAATGTAACCGGACAATAATCAATAAATAACAGTAATCCCGTTGAAGTCTCCTCACTGAGCCGGGCAGCAAGTGTGTTCAGCCAACAGAATATCATCTGTGCCTTTACGACCATTGTACACTTCTTGGAGAAGTTAAAAAGGGGCGGGAAGGAAAAGAACAGAGACAGTGAAGGTCTGTCAGAGAGCTAGTTACATATTGAAACCATAAACAGGTGGCTGGGTGAATCCTGGTGCTGTGTATCCATATGGGAAGTTTGCCTGGGGAGGTACTGCACTGGGGCCTGCTGTTAGCATCAACTGCTGGCCTAGAAAAGCATGAGAGAAAAAAAAAGTTAGTTTAAGAACCCAAGCTTCCCTAATGCTAGCTGTACTATGGGACAGGATTATGAGGCTTTAGCTAAAAATCAGCCACTGTGCAAGCATACACTAGCAAGTCACACTATTACTCAACATGCACCACACAGAGCGGGCACCTAGCCCATCTGCTCTTGCTACCAGAAAACTACAAAAGCAAGGCAGGACTCAGAGGGAAGATGAGTATCAACTGATCTCGAAGGCATGATAAACCTGGCTTGTTTTGGAGAGACCATACTGAAAGCCAAACAAACTGATATTATTTAACCCATGCATAGTCAGAACTGAAAAGTAAAGCAATTCAAGCAAATAGTTAGGTCTGTTAGGTCTCACAGTCTGGAGAGTGCTGCAAAAGGCCCAAACATACCTTGACAGATTTGTCTTCATCACTAGGAGCACACATGCCTCATGCATATGTTAAATTCAGGTTAACATTTACATCAGACAGTGAACCAGTCACATCCTTCCCTTACCAGCCACTTCTGGGTGCTTGTTAGCAGAATGCCTCTTCAGAAGGGCTTCTAAAATAGCAGCACACTTGAGGACAGCCATGTTTTTTTGGCTGCACGTGTCTTAAAATGGGTGAGCTAGAAAGCCAGTCTGCCTTTCTACTTGGAAGAGCAGAAGGCAGACACATTCCTCTTAGACAGGAATAACAGGAGGAATTTGCATGCTCTGTAAGTTATTCCTGGGGTTGTGCACACCTTGGTAGTCCCTGTCCTGTTACCATACTGAAAGACTATTCCTAAGCTAGAGTTTTGAGCCACGTAAGAGGAGCAATACTTTAGCTGAAGAGTAGAACTACTGTAAGAGTGAGATGTCATTTCAACAACTTACGCGGTTCATCTAGCAGAGACAACCATTTTACTATCTAGTTGAAACCAGTTTACTTTGACTGGAGGTAGTCATTTAAGTTACCTCCACAAAGAGAGACCAGAGTGACAATAGGTAATCAATTAAAACCAAGTCTTTCACCTACCAAATACTATTGGAGTGGGTTCAGTTACTTGTTCCTCTTCTTTTCTTAGGCTTTCAGAAGCATCAAGTTTATCCACCTACATTGAAGCGAACAGGAGATGTATGAAGGCCTTGTCTAGGAATTGCACCATCGTGCGAGGCTTTTCATGCCTGGTACCTTAGCTATCAAGTGTTCCTTTTATTAGTCCAAGTCAGAGACTACAGAAGTCTGCGTGTTCCCAGCAAGCTATGTTGTAAACCTGCCCCCCCAATTGCTTTAGGTTTATTGCAATAAACAACAGCTGTCAAATGCATCCGAGATCATCATTACCTTCAAGTGAAGCACTTTTTGGGACCCTATTCTAGTCACTGTTAACTCTATGACCCAAAGAGACAAGCCCATCGGATTGCAGTTCCAAGCATCATCTCAAGCAGGCCTAATATACACTTATCTATTAACCTGCAATCCCTCTCCCCTTCAATGAGAAGACCCAGATATTTGCAGATATTCCAGACCCATGAAGTTTGATCTTATCTAGGACTACAGCTTAACCTGGGCTGCAGAGTACTGGTTTACTTGTATTAGCATTCACATAGACTCCTTTTAGAGGAAACTCTAGAACCATCATGGAAAGTGGTCTAGTAATACCAGCTTTACACAGATCCCAGTGTTGTGCCAAATAAAGCTCTGTTCATACTAAAAACATTTGTGAAAGTGCTACAGTAATGCAGGAGCCCTGAACACAACTTTGAACTGGGGGTGGAGGGAGTAATCTGAGAAGGCAACAGTACCTTCCTTCTCTCAGGTTTAACAAGTTATAGCTTCCATAAGAGAACCATTGAGGCTGAAGACTGCCAGGCATGAAAGTCACACAGCTTCACATCCAGATACAGGCAGTACTGACATCCTGGGCAAACCTACATTTAGCCCAATGCTGTATTTCAACTGATCCTCATCCTCCTTTCCCACTGTAAGAATCATATCTAGCCTGAGAAGTGCTGCAAGAGGGGTCTCTATTATGCTTTAGAGATGTTATCTAGATGTGATGTTTAACAGCTTCCTGGACTTTTTGAAGTTTGCAACTCAGATTAGTAACTTGAGTGGCAGTAGGTCTAACTCGTTCATTTATAGCTGTCAGCCTAACAGCTCTTCAGGATAACATTATGTTACAAACGCCATCTATATTACTACGGATCAAAGCAATTGTCAGCTACCAGTTTCAAACTAGTTGCATTGCTCTACTTATGACCTGGGATTCCCACTCTCTCTTGGATTAGACTTTCCTCTTTACTGCCCCTAAAGCATTAAGGAACTTGGAACAAAAAGTGCAGTTACTCCCTCTGTTGGAGAAACAGGAAGCATGCCGAGAGCAGACATCCTGAAGAAGGGACAAGAGCAGTTCTCCAGGAAAGCCTGAACATCTGTCTGATCTGCTGCCTAGAAGTGAAGTTGTTCAAAACGTTGCCAAATGAGTGCCATCATACTTTGTGTGCCTGGCCCCTTCTGGGACATAGGCTATTCTGTGCTTTAATACCTTTTTAATGCATAAAAGAAAGGTAAGTTCTAGAAGACATACACACCCTGCTGATAAACTAGTCTATTCTTTTGTACTTTTGAAGTTAGTTACATGACAATTTTAGACATACCACATTTATAAAGCCCATTCTCTAATTCCATGTTTTGCAGTTAATCCAACAGACTAAATTAGTTGCACTGTAAACCACTGTCACCATGCAGATTTTCCTTCTGGCAAGTTATCCCGTATTTAGTACATGTGATTACTTGTAAATCCAACCAGCAGTTTAAACACCATGATCTTAGACCTAAACCTCACAAAGAAGAGTACAGGTGAACTTGTGTGGCAAGTTTCTCCTCAGTGAAATATGAGGAGACCTGTGCAAGCACTTTCATCATACTAACAGGCAAGAAGCTTACAGAAGCTTTATGCTACTATTCAAACTCACCGTGCCTGAAAGATTGCACACTTCAGTAATTTACAGCATAACAAGCAATTTGCACTTAGAACGCATCCTCTTATGTGGCAACTGCTTTGGTTTACTTATGAACAACATGCTCCTTGCCACAAGGTATCTGTAATACAGTGAACACGAGCCCAAACACTCAAGTCCTCCTCAGTCACTTGCTTCTGTTTCCCACAAAGACGAGCAGAGTCTGGTTGGATTTTCAAGTTGCTTGTGAATAGTTATCCTTTTAGCGTTAGAAAGTGAACAGGAAATGAGTTAGAGCTAAATTACACTGCTCTTCTGGCAGAAGCTACAGCTAGATTCCTGTAAAAGAATCCTAGGATATTGAGGGACACAAATGAACACAAAAGAGTTTGAAATCAGAGTGTCACCTTATAGAACAGCCCATCAACCTGCAAGAAAATTCAGAGGGGAATACTTAACATGACTGATTAGAGGCAACCTGAAGCAGTCACTTAGATAACTCATTTTAATGAAGTTCTTGACTGTGATGTCCTATGCAACCCTAGAGCCTTCTAAGGAAGTAGCTTAGCTTAGTATCTTAGAGCTGGTTGAGACAAGCATTTCAGGACCACACACAATCAGAATCTCTCTTGTCTCTCAATTGAGGACTAGCTATTGGTATCAGTATTGTACAGCCAGACTACGCATCTAAAGTTCTGTTTTCCATTAAAAAAAAATCTTCATCAGTCTACTCCTATGGCTGATGTAGGAATAGCATGTACTATTAGTTACTCAAAAGCTATAGTCTCTGTAACAAGAAAACAGTACTTTCACAGTTACACAAAGTAGAGTTACACAGGTTATCCTCACCAAGTCTTCAAGCTTTGTCAACTACGGAGCTGCTCTGAAAAGCACACAGTTGCTTACGTCCACTGTTAAAAGCAAAAGTTTAACTAGATCTCTTTCAAGTCCCAAGGCATCTAGTTATAAATTTCGCTAGCTAGCCTGAAGTGATTAAACCCACAGAACTTCCTAGAAGGCCTAGTCTATGAGGAACAACAATATTCCAAATGCATGCAAAGAGCTCTGGTTTGCATAATGCTAATCATCCAGCAGACTAGAAGTCTTAACTTTTTAGCCTATGCAATACTCACTTTGGTAAGGTACTCTCTCATCACTTGGATGAAATAAGGCATTGCAAAGTCCATGATGTTATGCCTCCATGCCAACTCAAGGACTACATCTGGGTGTAGCAAGTCATAACATGTGAAAAGGCAGGCTGCAAAGCACTCCTGCTTGCCTTCTTCCAGGAACCACTGAAGCAGCTTCTCAGCTAGTTCTGCATCTTTGGACTCCGCAGCATACTGCATAGCATCCTACAGAAAAGGACAACAGTTAAGCTTAACCCTTGCCTGTCAGCATCTTGCTCTACACCTTACGTGCGTGTTATTGCTAGCTAGATAAGCCAGGTACTTGGCATACCATGAAGTTAGTCTTTAACAACACCAGGCATGTTCTGTAGGAGCCAAGCTACAGTACATACACTCAGTTAAGTCCTCTCATTTTGAAGCAACCCAGCTACTTGTATTAACAGGCTCTCCTTAAGTACTTGAAGTGGCCTGATGAGATATTGCTTAGTTTTGCAACCAGCTAAACCATCTTTCTGGTATCCCACCTACCTCACCCATTAGATGTTAAGGATTACCCAGAGCAGAAGAGATTATTGCATCAACTGCTTGTGTCAAGACAGAAGACTGTTTGCCAGCTCTCCTACAGAAGAGTAAAAAAACTGGCCCATGTGAACTCACTACAGGCTTGAAGACTATACCATTGTAATCATGTTTCATCTGTACTCTAACAAGGGCATAAGTCTTCAGTTCTATGGAGGATGTTCCATACTGATACGGAAAACTGTACAGATGCCATTGATTGATATAGACAGATCTTCAAGTACAGGATAACATTATGAAATTAGACTTAAGATACGCATTTGAAATTGCAAACACTTCTGCTCCAGGAGTCTTTCCTTAAAGATCAAGTGAAGGGCTAAGACTAATTAGAACTCCAGATTTGAAACTAACAGAACACATTCAGTATCCAGGAGATCTATGCTTTATAGCTCAGACTTCTTTTTGACAGTCAGGGAGAAAGGCTGCGTTAACTCACCTTATACAGACGGTCTTTCTTGCATAGCTCCACACTCTGTTTCCAGCGGTTGTTACCCTTATACAAGTATGCTGCAATACGCCTGAATTCAATTAGTTCATGCTTTTCCAGACGCTGAGCCAGCGTTATGTTATCAAAGTTGTCATAGGCATCAATGGAAGCTCTCAAACCCTGTTTGAGAGAGAATTGTTACATGTGCTGCCAGATGGTAGTAGGCAAGAATTACAGTAGAGAAACATCTAAGCATGGTATACAAGTGTTTAGGTTCTGCCAGTTGGATGTTGATACTATGGCTACAGTTTGTTTACCCTGCTTATTTCATGCATCTCTCCAAAAGATGATTTTTAACAAAGCAAGATGCTAACTCGGTCATACTGACTTCACTTGACAGAACAGAAAGCTAATTACCTTTAGAAGACACAGCAGGTCTTCCAAATAGCAGCCAATGGGGCCAGAAGCAAGTCTGTTTACAGAAGTGTTGCCAGTAGAGTACATACCTAATAGACCTTTATGAAGTCTGTTGTTCTGAGAGAAATAACTGTGGCATCTGCTTTGTTTGCAAATCATCACAGTCTCTCAAGACTCCTGTGCGCAAAAGGTCTGATTCCACCCCCACTACTGCTGCATTGCAGAAGCTATCTTCTACACAAGGGAATTACTCTGTGTCAGATGGGGAACAGCCAAACTATGGCCTCTTTTTGTTGGAGAAAGAGGAGCGTCCCTCAGGCCTAGCAACCTATTTTGTGCAGCTCACCTGGTAATCTTCCTCCTCTGTTAAAAGGTTGTTCAGAGCTTCGTTAACTCCTTTGTTGTTGTGGTTCTGGACTGAACGCAGATAAGGCTTTACTAGAAGTAGCCGATTTACCTGGAATTAAGATGATTCCAATACAAGATTACATATACCGATTCTGACATTTCATACTCCTGAAACAAGTTCCCACTTGTTATTACAAGAGTTTGTGCTTACTGTCAGGACCCTTCAGACAAAGCATCTTGTATTGCCAGAAGTAAAATAAAACAGCCTCCTAGGCCAGTTATGCTAACTCTTCCAGTGTTTCCCATATCAAGGCAGGATTGGGCTGCTTCTCAATCCTTTATACTGGAAGCAAAGCCACCTGACAGACATCAACCCTTTTTACCATCCAGACACTGGAGCATCTTAACTTGAGCAAGAGGATTTCTTATTCATCTACCATCTCCCAAACTCACCTTTGAGAAAAAATTGACTGTCCTGGTGTGATCCAGTCGTGGAGATAATACAAGCAGGAGATCATTGATCAGCAGAGGTTTGTAGTCTAAATAGAACTGCAAGGCTTTGTAGTATAGCTCCACATTGGCCACCTGCATGGTTAGACACTAGTTAGTACTTCAAGCACAAGCAAGCCTAAGGTGCTTAGTTTGGATCACTTAACTCAGCAGAAGGTTTATCTGACTTAAATAAAAGCTAAGGTTTCCTTCTAGAAGCCAGAAGTGTTACACTTACATGCAGGATTCTTGTTCAACCTTATGACTGCCATCCGCTTCCAGATAGCGAAGTCACAAGATACCAGGGGTAATACAAACCAATTGTAACCCATCCACAGTCAAGAGATCCTGGCACAGGCAGCCGACTCAAGTTAATGTGACCATTTGTTGAATTCCTAAAGGCAGTAAAGGCTGTAGTCTTAACCAGTCTTTGGTTGTTGCCTTGAAACCCATAAGACCAATAAGAATGCATTCAGTCTCAAATCTTGTCTATACTATTCATCAATTCACTATTCTCTGCTGCATTCACGGGACTGCCCATTGCAATTCTCCCACTGAAACAGCTGGAAACATTTGCAGATATCTTTCAAGAACAATCACAGCCTCGAACTAAGACAACAGTCAGCTCAAAGGTATTAAGGAGGTTACACTTCTTGCTTGTGACCTATGATCCTGAGCGGTTTCTGAAAACATCCTGTGCTAGCTGCTGCCACTCAACAGAATGTGCTGCACAGCAGAAAGCAAAGGGTATAAGATTAGATTAATTCTTGTGCTAAACTGATTGGAAGTTGTTTTAAGTACAGCAGGAAAATTGAGTAGTAGCTTAAGCAAACTCATTTTCTAAAAGGTGATTCTGTTGTGCATTTTTGCCTCTGTTCTGAAAGAGACTTTCAGCACTTTCATCCAGTTAACTAGTTACTTACCTTGGCAATTATGTCTTTAAACTGCCCCTCTTTCCAGGCATCAGTGGGATGATTCATCATAGTAATTATTGCATTGTCATACTCCTCGTACTTGTCATAGAGGAATACAAGTTCTGCCCAGAGATGAGCCTGTTCTGCAGCTCTGAGCACCTGATAAAACGAGAACTCAGTTGGTTTGATTCACTGACAGCTTCCCAACTTCACTTGCAGTGTAGCTACCTTACTGCATACCTTTGGAATATTAACTCTAGACCAGAAGAGCTCCAGATGTTCCCTCATTTTCTGAGGCTTGAATTTGGAGTATAAGATGGCAAGTTCAGTAAACATTCCCATGTGAGCACGCTCTAGGCCCAAAGCAGCTTCCAAAAGGGCAATCAGTTCTTCAAAGTAGCCACGATCCTGGATGTTAGGAAAATAAAGATTAATTGCAAATTCATGACCAACAGGCAACTTAAAGCTTGCTAAAATGCATATTTACTTAAATTCAACATGCTTCGCTTTTCTCTCCAAATGAGAGTGCTTAGACTTATAAGACATGATTCCAATGAGGCAACAGAACTGTAAAAGAAGGGACAGTGAAAGCTATCACCCTTCCATTTACTACATTAAAAAAAATGCATGCAGCTATTTGTAAATAGAGATGGAGGAAGAATGAATTTAGAGATCAGCCCCACAGTGTATCAGGTTTTATCTGTGACCACTTTACTAGCAGATATAAGTATGCTCTCTAAAGTCTTCTAGGATATTAACAGTGATCTAACCTGATAGTAACTGATCAGCTCTTCAAGTTCATCAGCGTGGATGACTATGTGTAAGCCACAGATCTGTGCCAAGCGGAATTCTTTTCCATCCACACAGGCAAAGCATACCTGTAATGAGAGTTAGCAAACACTCAGTTAACAAGAGAATACTGCAATGCTTACTTAATCTCCTTATATTAAAGGGAAAGTTAATTAGCAAAGCTTTACCAAATTTGAGGCTTACGTACAGTTCCAAATAGGTATTTCCATAATGCTTGCTTTCGAATTAAAACCTCTGTCATTCATTTTGCACTGTTTTGAAATTAAGCTTTATTACCTTGGGCAAGAGGACAGCTTATAAAGGTACAAACACACTCTGTAGCCAGAAACAGTTAGCAAGCTACTATCAGAGCTAATTGTAGATAGTTATGAACTAACTCTTCTTTAATTCCCACATTACTGACAGAGCAAAGGAGTCCAATTATGTTCTACAGCAACATGCTCAGAAGCAACAGTAGAGCACATTCTGCAGACTATTAAAAACCCAAGTTTAGAGTTACCTCCTTCCAAGTCCTTGTGCTGTTGGCTTTGCGGCCACTGTCCACTGCTGCCTGATACTCTCCAAGGTGCACCAAGGTAGATGCCAGGCGAGCAAAGTTAGATACGTTGTTATAGAGTAGTTTTGCCGCTTCATACATGCCCTCTTCGTAACAGCGATCACCAACCTGTATTGAGAGTCCAAGGTAAACAAGGGTAACAGCAAGAATCAGGAGTCAGCTAAGCAGCAAGTCATACATGGGAACTGTGGATCAAGACATACCTGTTGTATATGGGCATTATTAGGGCCACTAATAAACTCCTCCAGTTCTGACAGACGATTAGTTTTTGCCAAAGCAAAAATAAGTTCTGTCTCTACATAAGACTCTCTAGCCTTCTTCCTGGCCATCTGTAAGAACTTGACGAGGTCCTCCCAGTTATCTTGAAGAGAGAAGAGATATTTAAGATCCTCTGTTTAGTCATTCTGTATTGCTCACCTTGCCCACCTTAGGAACAGTTTTCACTATTAGTCTCCAGAATCTCTTCCACCACGATACTAAACCATCTGCATTTGAGTTAAGGAATTCCCTGCTAAACACCAAGTCACCTTCACGTAAGGTTGAACTTCTTGCAGCCATTCTACAATTCAGTTGGCAAGCAGTTCTGCTACATACAACTAAATAAATACATTATACTCGGCTATATTTTAGATAACAGTACAAATTGTCTCCACATGAAGGTCTATCTTTGGTGCAGCAACACAGACAAGCTTGTTGACAGGAATCTCGCTAAACATTGACTCATCCATTCCATGTACTGACTGCTCCCATTTCCTCTGAAACAGAATTCATAAGTCTCAAGAATCACTGCTGCTCGATGTCGATGCAGTAACCTAGCTTATATCCAAACAATCTTAAGTTTAAGGATGCTTTGCCTTACCATTTCTATTAGCTGCTTGAACAACTTCCATGTAGGCAGATGGATCATCTGCCTTTATATAGGAATCAATGGCTTCTTTCACCAAGTCCTTCTGGAGCTGTGCCCTGGCTAGCTGGCTCCATACTGCTGGTTCATTACATCTCTCGGCAAATTCATAAGCACGGTCTAAGTTGCCAATGTGCTCAATCAGCACCTGTTTGAAATTGAATTTGCAAGTTACAAATCAAAGCTTTATAGCATTGTCCTTTTAACAGAACTCTTTCTTCAAGTGCATACGCTGTTCTGTGTAAGCAATATGAAGCTAACTGCTTTTAGAACAGCCATTTCTGCCCAATGAAGTAGAGGCAGCAAGAATAAGACTCTTGTTGCTACTCTCTCTCCTCTGCCTTACAGACTTCAGTAATGCTGGCCTAAAGACCTAGTAGCATTTGCTTCTCCTGCACCTTTCAAGTATGAGTCTCCAAGGTAGCCACTCTGAATCAAATGCAGCACACAAACCCCAAGCATATAGTGCAACACCCCAACATTTTTTTATTACTTTGACTAGATCAGCCTCTGAAGTCAGTATTTTGACTTTGTTTTGCTATTCTTTGCACATAATCCCACTTCTCCCTGCAACTTGCTACATATGGGAACTGTACTCTTAAGTTGCAATGATTTAAGTGACAAACACTCCTTGAGAATCAATGTAACAATACACTTCCCATTCTCTCTATTACTAGCATTCTATGCCTTCATGCAGGAACCATGCCTCACCTGAATTGCTGAAGTATTAACATCAAATTTTCTGAATATAGCAAACGCTTCTTCATATAGCTCATTACTGATGGCAATGTTTGCAATATCTGGGGCATCATAGTTATCGAGACGATTGATGTATTCCATCACACGAGTGCGGTCAGCCTTAATGGCAGTCAGGATCAGCAGATTCTGGAGATTCCTTTGGTTAACAGAAGACAGAGGCTCTAAGCAGGGCACAGTAACACCTGCTTACATGACATGTATTGTACATGCAAAAAAATACACCCGCTTGCTGTCACCAGCAACAACCTTTCATCCCCAGATTGAGAAGCACTGATCCTTCAAGAAGAAACTGCTTACCAATATCTATGTTCTCTTCTCTCAACACATCACCGCAAACTGCATAGCGTGAACTAGCTCTGTTCTTAAAGCACAGAGCACTTTAAATTCTGCTTTTTCACCTGATTATACACATTTAAGGGTGCTTAGGTCCTGCAACCAAGAGGCCCACAAATAACCTGGGTCACTTCACAGCCTAAACAAAGGCACTGCATAAGCTAAACTTGTGGACAAAGCTCTCCTCTTACCTGTGTTCACTGAATACAGAATTATCCAAGACAATTTTTTCCAATAACTCAATCAATTCATTAGGCAGGTCAGCAGTCATGAAAGCTTTCACAGTTACAGAAACCTCCTCTGGATCCTGTGTCTCTGATAAAGCTGTTTGGACAACCTGGATTTGAAGGCAGGAACATATTAAGTGTTTTCCCCAAATGAGGTACTTGCCAGCCTATTCCAGTGAACTACAAGTTAAGGCTTCAGGACTTTGAGAGTATTTTGTCATAGACAGCAAGAAAGAGCTACTTCTATACTGGATATAGCTATTAAAGTCACACCTTGGGTCTGTAAAGGGAGCAAATTCACTAGAAGTAGGTCACTCCACAGGACAGAAATATCACCTTATTGGTAACTACATTTTCTGGCCATGAAGGTCAGAGTTAATACCTGCCACTCGAACTCCTACAAATTTCTGGATGGTTGAGATGGGGCCTTAAAGGACCCTGTGGGGAAAGACAGCTACTTTAATGCTCCATAATGTTTCCGAGACATCCTGAGGACTCCTCACACTGCGAGTTTAGCCTTTGTGCTGTACCTGGTCAATAAGCTGCCGCCTGAATGGGTTGTTTTCTTCCAGAACATTTGCCCAGAGCTCAGGGTCCTTCCTGCGCACCAGATAGCGAGCCTCACTCTTAAACAGTGAGTTCTCATTGCAGACCTGAAGGAGAAGTTACAAATATTGGTCTTAATGTTATGGGTTAGTACCACAAGACAGGTTTAGCTAGCTATGAATCAGACAGTCTAGAATACTGACTAGAACTAATTGCTGAGCAATGCTAAATGCCACAGACAAGTTCTTACCCAACCTCTGATCTGGAAGGCTCATGGAGAAGGTCTCCAGCAGAATTTCTATAGCTTCTCTTGGTTTTGCCCGACACACAAATACTGTGACAGTGGCTTCACAGTAACTATTTGCTTCTGTTTGAAGTGAAGACCTGCAGAAGCCTGAAGAACTTAAGTTTTAAATCTAGAAAGGGAGCCACTTGCCTGGGCAATGTTAAGTAGTGAACTGAGGAATGGTGCTGGTGTTTAAAGCTAGAAATAGGTTATGTATTTGGTGTCATTAGCTTTACCTTAGAAATGTTCAGAGTAGCAAGTGGCTTGGATTCCCCTGCTAAAGTGTTAAGGGTACAATATAAATGTGAAATCTATAGACGTGCAGCAAGGAAAAGTCATGAGTTATGATCCTATTAGTATTACTAGCTTCAATTTCCAACTAGAAGAGTAGAAACCTGAAGACCTATTCCACATTCTACCAACAGGTCATGTTCTGTTAGTATCTGAATTAGCTCTTGGAATCTCAAGTACTTTGCTGTAAGCAAATTAGTAGTAGCACAGTTTTGCTTTATGTTGTACATCTATTAGTTACAGGAGTTGAGCCCTCTTCTAGGGGGCAGCCATGTCTCAAGAATAATTCTTACAGGAGGAACATCTTTCCTCCATAACCAGAAACACCTGCTCAGAACATCAGTTCAGGGAAGAAATTGGTACTGACAAGTTTTTATGATTAACCAGAATGTTAAAAGCTTATCCTAGCAAAGTTTCCTGGCAAAACAACAACTTAGAGCCACCTTCATATCCTGAAATAAAAAAGCCAAACATACCCAGCTTTTTTTTTTTTTTTTTTTTTTTTTTTTTTACAGCTATGGAGGAAGTGTTACTTCAAAAATAGCTGCTTTAGGCTGGAAAGTCATCCACTTTCAGCAGCAAGCCTAGACTATACCACCATTCTAACACTCACAGGGTAGCCCTTGCCAAGGAACAGTGTTTACTTCCTTTCAGACAGGGCAAAACAAGCTAGTTCTCACCCCTACACAGCTGACATTCTTTGCATATATTAGTGCAGGAGTGCAGGTAGGAGGAGAATGTTTTTTTTTCTCAGCAGCCACAAGCACTACAATCTGGCATTAAGCTCTGGTGTTCAGTTTGAGAGTAGGATGTGTTTGGAGAACCCTGGGAATTTCACTTGCCCTTGAACTTCCAAGGGAGGTTCTAGGAATCAACAGGTTAAGATAGGAGAGGAATGCCATCAGAATAAGTCTTTGCAGTTTGACGGTACACATTTATTTTCCTTGTTTCTAGTTAAGTATTGGAGCAACTCTAAGGGTCAACCACAATAAGGGAAAATTACAAGCCCCATTCTAGTTTCAGGGCAGCTTTTCCTCCCACTGTAGAGTCAGGCTAGGTGACAGCCTGTCCCTTCTGCTGATCAAGTGCTCAAGGCTCAAAAAAAATCAAATTAGCAAAGGTTTAACAGTAGGCATATTCATTAGCCAGGCCCAACTTTTAATTTTGAGCAGATGAAAAGCATGAATAGTACCTTAAAGCTGCAGAGTTATACAATTTTAGTTCAGACATATTGCATAAAAGTTCTTCTCATCAGCATAAAAATTACCGTCTCTATATAGAAGAATCCTGCCTACCTCAATTCCTGAGTGAGACTGCAAGACAGGATTCTGCAAGTGTTAGACAAATAGCCAGCTAGGCTTCCACTTCAGGCAGCAAATAGTTCTTTAACATGTTTGTAAATGCAGTTTTGCTAACCTTTATGAGTTCCAGATCACATTGACCCCTCTCATATGCAACGCAGGCCAGATGAGGGTCCCTCTTTTCACAGTATTTGCCAACTACACGGCTGTCATAGTAAGGATTCTCACGAAGGAACCGCTCTGGATTATTATTACTGTCAATGTAGATTTTGGCCAAGGCATTATGAGTCGCAGGTTCTTCACAGCCTTCATGAATCCTTGATTCAAGCCATGGCAACAGCAACTTAAGCCTTTGAAGAAGCAAACATTTTGGGTTTATAAGTCAGATTGAGGTATGCTTGACAGCTACCCATTAATACCTGGCCTTCCCTTCAAGCAAGTCTGCTGGTCAGACTTAAAAGCAGACAGAGACCAGCCAGTTATTTTTAATGGATCTTAAATGAGCGGAGGCCAGATCTGCAGTTTGACATCAGGGAAGCTTGCAGATGCCACTAGTTTTGCAATCTTTCCTTCCAACTCCTGTTCTATTAGCTAGCTCTTCACACTTAAAGCCATTTGTTCATTTTACAGGTGACTACAAACTAATTACACAAGCTGCTGTGTGCCTACAAGACTGTCAGGACAGTTTTATCCAGATTTACTCCAAAGGCACATCCCATGGTTGGCTGTACAGGAAGTGTTCAAAGCCATGTTATTCACCATGCAGTGCTGTCAGGCATTCATATATGGCCCAAATAATCAAGAGACTGACTAGCAAATCTAAGCTGCTTTTCTATAAAGAAACATAAAACAGTATTAGTATTGTATCATTCAACAAAACTGCATCCAATTCAATTCGGGTGTATACCAGGGTCAGGAAAGCTCAACACTGGTGTCTATAGATGCATTTTTGTTACCGATTTCTTTTTTCCACTTCAGCCACCAGCTCATCTGTTGAGAACTGGCCTCTAACCACCATGATCAAGTTTTTAATGACATCTTCAGAACAATCCACATCAAGAAGTCCTCCAACCACTGCTGGTATACGGCTAGGATTCACCTAGAATAAGCCACCATCATTAAAATTAGTTATTAGCATACTAATAACCCACCTCCAGTCTTCCACATGGGGAAGTTCTAGTTAGCAATTTAAACTATGCTTTAGAGCAAGCAGTGAATTTAAAGTTACTAATACATTTGTATATACATTCCAGGAAACACTGCGCTTACAGGTTTGTAATAGACAAAAGGCTTATTGAAGAGCCTCTGCACTAGAAGTGTCAGCATAAGAGAGACATAGCAGATTCTGCTTTAGTTTGCTGAAAGGTGAAGTTCCTTTGAAGGAAGGAAAGAGCAAGAGCTTAAAAGTGGATTCTCCTTACCTTCTGTACATAGATCTCTATATACTTCTGCAGGTTATTGCGATACAAGTAGAGCACCAGGTCATGGACAAAGTCAAATCGATCACAGACAATAATCAGAGGAAGCTGGTCCGTGAGCTTTGCCTCCTATATTTTGTGCGAAAAAAAAAAAGAGCAAGCAACCACCATTTGTTGAAGCACTTTCAAAGCAGGAAAGTCTGACCAAGTTCCCTTAGCACTAGAAGTAACAATACATTCAAATTTAAGACTGCCAAGCAATTGACTTCAAAAGCAAGTTACCCACTATGAATACCATTCTGCCAGTCTATCAGTTGAGTTTTAAGTTTAGGCTCTTCATGAAGTGCCACGTTAGGCCTACATCTCTAGCTTCAAAATGACTATCAATTCACATATCAATTCAGAAGACAGTTGCTGGGCCAAGAACTTAACAATGCAAAAATGAAGTGGCATTAAAATCCCATTTTACCAGTCACAAAGCATGCGAAGTGTTGTAGTACAGGTTGACTCCTGTTTTAATAGGCTTTGTCTAGCCAATACCCTTGATAAAGCTCCTGCTGAATAATTCAGCATAGTCTTTCCTTCTGCCAACCTGGATTTGGCTATTGTTAGGTGACAACAGATTTATGAGTTTGGTACTAGTTATATCATACAGGCTAGTTTTAAAGGAATGGTGAATTTGGGCTTGTTTTCCCAGAGACAGCCTAAAAGGACCTATTATATGCCTGGAATAGGATCAGACTCCTACTCCAGCTACACAGCAGACTACTCGCAACCGTGCCAGCTAAACCTTGAGCTGTTTTTTCCCTCCATTAGAATGCTGTAGTTCTGCTGCTAAGCAAAACATACAGAGGACTGCTCAATCCATTGGACAGAATATTTACCTTCAGGAAGTTCTTCACCCGTTCTGGGTTATAGCAGTTACTTTCACGGCAGATTCTTTCCACTTCCTTTATCTGACCAGTCTTGCAAGCTGCCTGGATGTACTTGAAATGAACATCTGGATCCTGGCTGAAGTTTACAATGGAACCCAAGAAATAGAACAGTCCTAGAAAGAGTCACATGTTTTTAGCATAGTTAGAAGGGTAAGTGAAGCACATGCAGACTATTATGGGCTTCAGCTTGTGACTCAGTTCAACCCTGCTGAGCAAGTAGCTTTCATTCAACTGCAGGAAAAATCAAAAGGATTTCCACACACACCCCCTTTCAGGTTTCATCTTTCTTTCTGATCTTTACTCAAGAGGGTTAAGAAACTAATCTAGAACAAAGCTACCCCTAGAACTCACTGTGATGAACTCACTTCAATAAATGCATTGTAAGGTCCAGCCACGTGACAAGTACCTCTCCCATAAAAGCTACAATCCTTACTATTAGCTTCAGTCAAGTAGTGCTTCCAAGTAAGCTGCTTCCTTCTAATACTGTACCTTCATAGCTTTTGAAAGATTCAAAAAGCTCCACAAGAGACTGGGTACCAAGCTGCTCATGGTATTTAGAAGCAACTTGCACACAGAGCTGTAGGTTTTGCCTAATGTTGGCTGACAGCATGGCACGCAAACACTCCACAGAGTCTTCAACTGAGAGAGAGCCAAAGAAGTTCACAAGCCACTGCAAAGAGAGAAATTTTACTCAGTAACTTGTACAGGATTTGACCGACTTCTAAAATGTGGCAACTAGCCAGAGTTTCTACCCCAGCTACTAGAGAGAGGTCTTCCATGCGCTAAGACCAAAGAAACACACTCACCATCTTTACAACTACAAAAACGCAGTTTGGAATTAAGATTTGGCCACCTGGGAAACTGAGGTCAGATTTAAGCCATCAAAAGTATAGATTATGGCTTAATCATTAAGTCAACAAGTGTTCTTGAATCACAGCTACATGTGCTACTTTGGTACCTACAAACCATCTTATAGTGGCTGCAGGGATTTCAGCAGCTACAGAAGTGCTGAAAAGTGTTCGCTTTACCTAAGCTTTCACTTTCTTACTCTGTACCACAGACTTACCTCAGGATTCAAGAGGTGAGTATGAACAACAGCACGTTTAATATCATAGAGATCCGTGTAGTGTTCCAAAGCTCGCTGGAGCAAGCCTGCCTTTTCACACAACTGGGCAATATGAGCACGATCGTAGTGCGTAAACATTTGGTTTCCAAGAATGGCATCTGCAACCTAGGAGGTTACATTTCATATTCAGACTGTCAGAATCACAGCAGTTCAGCCTAAAAATTGTTGAAAAGTCACGCAGTGACTCATTAGTAGTCTTTGACATTGCTAAACTACTTACAGGTATCAGTATCAGACATCATATTCTTGTGCAAGCCTACTACTGTCTCTCCTTTGCTTTTTGGAGGAACTAGGTTAAGCAGTCTTACCTGCGGGGCATGAATCAAATTCATTTCCAGGAGACGAGTCTGAAGGTGGCCTTCTGCAGGGCGATTATTTTTCAAGGCATCCAACAGAAAGGACGTGCACTGCTGAATAAGACTATTCTCCATGAACACATCCACAATCTGTTGAGATCGATCAAGTTAGAGAAGGGGGTCTATATATACACGTGCACACATTTATCTGTATATACTAATAGCCTGGCTAGAAAGGCAGCTCATCACAGCACCTAGCATGCTATATTCCCTTTGTTTCCATAGGATTACTACCATGGTAATAGAGAGACAAGTTTCATGCTTTGTTTTCTTTTTCTCTAGAATGTAAGCAGCACATTACTTTGAGCTATTATGCCAGATTTTGCCACCCACTCTATTTAGTTTTAACACAGCATGCAAATCCCATTCCTTCTCTCTTGTTGGGATAGTTGCTACAAGAAAAGCTAAGACTTCGAATTTTTAAGTAGTTTCAATTATTTAATAATGCAAATTGTTGCCTTATTTCTCCGTCCATTTAACCAGGAGTGGCCACTGGCAGCCAGCACTCAAGTTTATTTGTTCGTCTTCCCGTAAATTCTCTGCATGGGAAGAGTTAAATGTATGCTCCATTAAAGCCGACAGTAGGACAGTAACACACTATTGCTTAGACTAAGACTGGCAGATTCACTATCAATATTACGGTAATAAGCCAGAAAGCTTCCACAAGAACTTGAGAGCACACTTGCGTCTAAAGACTTAATGGTAACCAAACTTGACTAGAATAGTTCAGTCACTTTTCTAACCAAGCCAACTAGAGACCTGAACTGGCCTTACCAGTCCCCAAAATGGTACTATGCTATTACCTCTGTCTAGAAAGAGACCAGTACTCTTGTTGTAGGCATCACCTGGTTAATGTTAGCCAGTGGCTCCTCATCCTGTACCAGCATCTGAGAGAACTGCAGGCCTTGCTCTGGACTGACTCTCATCACACTTCTCAGTAAGAAGATCCAGTCTGGGGTATAGCCAACCTAGAGATTTCAGAAACAGTCATGCATGTCTAGGAAGATTTACACATCTTTTAAGCCTTCAGATTCTTTAGCATAAGCCTATGAACTGCTGTGGGGTTGCCATGCCCATCCCCCACCTTCCAGGAATTCTCAGACAAAAGCATTGCTTGTCTGTTGACACAGAAATTCAGTATTCACCTACTTAGTAACTGAACTTGCACCAAGGCATTTCTCTTGCTAGGTAAGAAAACTGCTAGGAACAAATCTTTCAACAGTCTTAAGGCACTATCTGTCAAGTGAGGTCATAAACTTACAAGTGGACATCAGGCAAATTGTTTTGTAATCCGTCCAAAAAAGTGTCTTATGAATTTAGGAAGAATCTTACCATTATTTTCTAGAATAAGTTTGAGCCAGTCTATTAATTTGATAGTTCATAAAATTCTGGATGTTCTGAATTTAGTTTTTTGCAGACTGCTCAGACTTTAGTCATACACTATGATTTGCACCGTGACAACGAAGAAAACAGTGTTTCTCAATCTTACCTACTTATCAGTTTGAAGTGACAGGAATCAAACTTGTCTCATGGAAGATAGTTTGAGAATGTACACCTTAAATGTAAGATAGAGTCTAGCAGCTTATGATAAACAACTTTACCTTTTTAGCATACAGCACTATTTTCTGGAACTGACCAGTTTCAGCAAAGCACTGAATCACTTTGTTTGGCACATTGGCACGAAGATAGACACTGAGTGCAAGGGTTGGGTCAGCTGTCTTCACCAAGTCTCCCAGCTCCTCTGAGCACTCCAGCTGAAGTCAGAAGTGGTATTTTGTCAGGCAGAAGAATTCAGAGATGCAGTATTAACAAAAGTATTGCTCACATTCAATTGTTACAAGGCAACAGAATTAAGCTAATGTCATAATTGAGCCTACCTTGTCTTCCTTCAGCCACTTCTCCAGAAGCTGCTTGCGGCCCTGCTGTAGGACAGGGCGACAGAGCTCCAGAGACTCAAACTTGTTCAGCTGTCCCTGGTCAAGCAATATTCCAAAGTACTGGAGCAGGGGAGAGGCCTGCCCAGGCTGAGCTGGTACACTCTGGAACTTCCTGATTGTATCACTGGTACGTAGAATTCCCTGAAGAGGCACAAGATAGAGAGAAGCAATGTTTAATGAGCGAAGGCTGAACAGTATTAGTCAAAAAACAGGTGTTAAGTTATACACTGAAGCATCTACTCTTAAGCCTTCAGGGTGGAAATCTTCATCAAACCAGTGACATTCTAGCAAGAAGTCAGTGACCAGAGCAAGTCCAGTCTGTGGCTGGAAAAGTATAGCAGATGCTCCTTTACAGGATACAGGAGAATATATTAGTCAGAACAACCACCAAACTGCAGAGAACTAAGGCTAGTATTGCAGCACTTCAGTTTTTGAATGTCAAGTACTGAAATGCAAGCAAGCTAAGCAAGTCCACTAAGCTAAGGCAAATCCCCATGACTTCTAAGCTTTACCTTTGGAGTTATTTACCTTTGGTGCAGATGCAGCTACTTTAGCAGCATCCGCATAGCTTCCTTGAGCAAACAGCGTATTGAACTTTCTGGCAAATAATTCCTCTGCCCCAGCTAGATTACTACGTATAGCCATACGCAGTCCCAAGTCAGGATTCTGGAGAACATTCGTAGCATAGTTCACTATGTTGTCTTCCTCAACACATACAGAAAGCACCTGGAAAGGACAAAAGGCATATTGAGGAGTACTGTCCTTTCCACAACTACTATGAAATATAGCAACCAATGGCTATGCAGCCCCATCAGTGAAGTAGTAGATTATTAAAAAAAAAACACCAAGTTCCTCCCCAAGCAGTGCTATACTAGGAAAGGTTAAAAACTGACTAATCAAATAGTTACTTGCTCCCTTCCATGACATTTGTTGCATCAAGTCACTCATTAGGTTTGTTACATTCCATCTGAGCTTTAGAAGGCTCAAAATCAGAATGCTTGATTTGTTACCTGTCCTTTTTTGTTCACACCAATAATGCCTGAGGTAGGTTCATGAGGAGCTGTGACAAAGATAGTATCAGCACTAATACGGTTCATGTAGATGCACACTCCAGACTCCAAGTCATACATGTGAATATATCCATACTTTGTGATCAGGTAGATAACACCATGCTTAATTCCAATCTGCCAAAAGATGAGTTTTTATTAGTCAAGACTAAGACTGTAACAGTTAAGACAGCTGCCTTTAGCCTAGTCACAAGACAGTACTGCAGTGACATGCCTTTGCGCTGACACCGAGAACAAACATAGCTTTGGAGTTCTTCCTTACAGACTCAAAGCAATGAACAGCTTTGCTGGCCATTTGGAGCCATAGCTCCACTGAATAGAGGTTGAAGGGAAATTAAAATTCATCTGCAGCAAAGGACATACTCCTCATCCTAATGAGCCAGGCTGAGGGAGAAAGTTTGGGCATAATTAGCATTCTACTCTAGATCTGTCAGTACAAATTTCTGTTCAGAAATACTGAGATAATCCCACTCTCTTCCAACAAGGCCTACCCAAAGCACCAGCAGAACCTAAGCCAAGCTCAGCTACTGAATACTCCAGTTTACCTGTCAAGTCACTTAAACCAGGGAGGCTTTCAAGCCAAAATGCTCTTCAGACAAAGAATTACTTTCACTTTGGAACGAGTCTTCAGATGTTTTGTTAATTAAGCCTCAAGCTGAAGTACAGAGCCACATGAATCCCATCATGTAGACAGCGTGCTTTGTTTACTTTAGTTTAAGGCATCTCTTGGCTCATTTATGAAGCTGGTCTATTAGACTGGTCAGCAGTTGCATGCTCTGAGATAAGTTTGCATTTATTACACAATTTCTAGTCCTACAGACATGCTAAGTGAAGTTTGGTCTGTCAAGGCAACCAGCTATATTCTTTCCTAAAGAACCTCCCATTAACATCCCAGATTGCCTTTTCTGTGCTGCTGCTCCAGGAGGTATGCTGATATAGGACTCCCTGCTCCATCTGTCTCTTCTAGTGACATCTACTGTAGATGAAATGCCACTTTCATGTGAAGCTACATCAAGCACCATAACATTCTTATCTAGAACTCTGAACATTAGTAGGAAGTTCAATAGCCAAAGCGATGTTAGAGATATTCTACCAGAAGACACTTCTGAGGGTTTTTTTGGGTCTTTTTTTTGTTGTTGTTGGGGGAGGGGGGATGGTAGGGGTTTTGTTGGGGATGTTGTTGTTGTTTTAACTACAGCCTTAAGTTGATGTACCTGGACAAATACTGGAACAGCCTATATATTTGTGTTTGAGTTACTGTTTTAATGTCCAGGCTACCTCCCACAAATCTATTAACACCCCTCCCAGAACTAGGAGGAATAACAGCAAAGCACTAGTAGAAAGCATTCTTTACGACAGAGATGGCAGCTACTTGCCAGGCTATAAAGTTGATTTTTTGGGGGTTGAACATTTACCTGCATTGCCACAGGAAAGTCTGTCTGTGCTTCAGGTGGGAAAAACACATCAACAGCTTTCTTAACAAAGGGTTGATTTCCAGTAGCTGGCTGACCTACTTCAATTATGTGTAGCTAGGAAGAAGAGAGTACACATCACAAGATTGCCCGCAAGTGCAGCCACATGAAGGAAGTTCCTCTCTTCAGATATCCTACTGAAGTCATCTGCCCAATCCTGAACCAACACAGTCTGGGGAGCTGTGCTCCAGATATTTATCAGAGGGACGAGTTTTCCAGAACTCGATAAAGTAAAAAACCAGGAAAAGCTAGAAAGAAAAAACCCATGCTTTTGTGAAAGCAGACTGTATTTCTATTCAAGACAACTTGCTCAAGATGTTTTGAGTGAGACTTGTGAATTCATCAGTAATTTGTGCAGGACAAGACTAGAAACTGCAGGACATTTTAGTGTTACCTCAGCTCTTTACAGACTGCTCAGCAGTTGTAGCATATTCAACTGCTACTGAATTCCACTATCACTTTGACACAGACAACATACCTACAGCACTAAGGTTTATATAGTCTCTTTCTGTACTGGATTCAAGATGTAAGAGGCTGCTTAATGACTTAACTTTATACACACAAAACACCACATGGGCATAAACTGATGCTTTAACACCCTGAGGTCAGTTCTCATTGCATCTACATCTGTTCTCACGTCTAAGTTCCACCCAAGCAACTCAGACTTTTCGCAGTTTCTATCCTGTTGAAAGAAGGCTTTTTGATGCTGGCCGAATATGCTGTGCACATGGCTCCCAAGCTGCTCTTCAGAGAGCATACACTAAACTCTGTGAGCACTCAAAAGTTCTATTAGTACCGAGTTCTGCTACAGCAGAACAGGAAAACAGTTACAGACTTTACCTTGCCCCCTGCAGGACTCCTCACAGCAAAACAGAAGAGGGTAGAAGGTTTGGCATTTCCCTCTATTTTGAATTCTGCAAAAGCTGCTGCATGGCCCTCTATAGGTTGGGAGACTTTTCTATCAACTGAGTACAGCTGCATTGCACCAACCACACGATTTTGCTAGGAAAAAAGAAGAAAGGTCAGCTTTTAGAGATAAGATTTCAAATGTTTATAGCAGGACCTTTGGGACAGTAAACTAAAAAGCAGCAAATGCCTCTCATCCCCTCCTCCAATGCTTTAATTGCATTAAAGGTCAGGTTATTCCTACACAAAATATATTTTTGAGTTTTTGATCTATAGAAACCAAAGTTAAGAAACTAGAGTACCTATTAAGTGAAGTGGGGCCATGGCTCTCCCAATTGTTTTCATAGCATGCTATTTCCAGGTAACTTACCTGTGCCGAAATTCCTATCAGCAGCAGCCATTTTTGGTGTTCATCTGTTCTGTAATTGATGATTTGGCAGCCCGCAAGACTGGCATGCCTGTCAAACATCTTCTGGGGTTGCGATTCTCCCTCCATGCTCCAGTGGTAGACTGCTGTCTCTGTCACCAAGGCAACTGTATTCACAGATATCCATTTCCAGAAGATCACTTCCTCTGCCATTGTGTGGGCTTTCATTTTACTTTTCATCTCAATGTTAAAGATCTGAAGCGTTTTCCCAGCTAGTATGACAAAACCCAAGAAACATCATAGATAGATCACCACAATGGCCATCCTGTAGTCTGCCTCTTCACAAGCACTCCGTTTAACCCACTACTCCAGTGATGTTATAGACAGGGTTCAGTGTCCTGTCACATCTGAGTCTCCTTTGATACTGGACTCATATCAAACAGCATCCCCTCCCCACTCCCAACACCTCTAGGAAGAGAGGTGCTTTTGCTTTTCCCTGAAGCAAAAAAGTCTACTTCTTATGGACACTTACATGGACATTCCAACGACTGACAAGCACAGACATTTTAATTAACTATAAGCTGTAGTTAAAAGACAGTCTAAGCTACAGAGCTTGTGTAAACTCTGGTTTAGTTAGCAACACTGGTATACCAAATTATAGGTGTTTAGTAGATGTCATTCAGTATAATAGAAAGAATGGCTCCAGCTTGTGTCAATTTAGTAGCTGCTGTAGATGACCTGGACTGAGTCCAACAGCACGAGATTCGCAACAGCTCTTAAGATAGCCAAAGACCACAGCTTCCATTCTATTTTTCTGTTGAACAAAGTGTGCACTTAACTAGGAGGTGGATGGGCTCTGTACAACAGTAATACAACAAGTGCCTATCAAAGACGCCAGTCAAAAGTTCAGAAAGATGACAGAAGTGTTTGGAGCTTTAGTTCCAGTTAAGGTTACTACTTCATGATTTAGGTAACTATATTGCAGGTTTAAGCTTGACTTTAATATTCCTTTTAACTACCAGAAGCAGCTAGTAAGGGTAGACCTAAAACTAATGTTAACTGAACCAACCTGTAAAGAATAAGGAACTATTCCTTTCAGGAAGTCAAAGTGATGTTTTACTTCACTGCAGATGAGACGACTCAGTTCTAAGAATATTGTTTTCTGTTCACAAGACACCCACTCAGACTGCTAGAGTATCAGCTTGTAATGCTGTTACTTCTATCCACATTTCAGAAGCGTTTTCCCTGCTAGTAGCACTTCTGACTGTGAAACTGGTAGATGTTCCTTCTACTGGGAAGTTTTGATAGATGAAGGCTGCTGGTCACTGAGGAATCGTTTTCAAGAGATACTAGCCCTAAGTTAATATGCATCTCAGACTGCTCCATAACATTTTAGCATAATTTATACAGTAAATTGATCATATTAGTTTAATGCAAGACTTCAGAGCTACCGCATGCAACATTTATGCTCCCCAATTAACTGCATAAAGAACTGTTAACCTGATCAACTAGTTCCTAGGACAGCTTGCTAGCTTTCCTGGGCCCAAAAGCAGGCTGTTTCTGACCGCCTTGCTCTGCACATGTGGTTACTGTATTATATAAATGCAGTAAGCCCAGGCCTAACACCAGCTAAACGGATAGCTGGAAACAACATATTTACTGCATTGGACAACAATTTGTCCAGCAGTGGACTGGTGCTATCAAGGGATTGATTTTGGAACTTCCACAGTGTGCAGCCCTGCATGCAGAAGGCAGACAAGTAGTTCTGGAAGGGCTCTAGTCACCATCTAACCAGGAATACCAGTATGTGCATACAGAAACTGCTCTCAAAGTCAGTCTTCCTGAAAAGGAAGCAGGATGTCCTTCCTAGTTTTAAGAACATAGAAGAAACCGATAAGCTACTAAAATGAGCTAAAAAGCTCACATTTGTCTATTTTCTAGACTAAATTTGACTGCTGTGTTACAGTTGGAAGCGGCTTTAGAAGCTTCATCAGGCAGCTAGCTCTGGATGTTGGGTGCCACAGGAGCCATAGCAATACAATTTCTTAAGTGTGGCAACAAATCCAAACTTCAGAACTCTAAACTGTAATTAAACTACAAAAAATCTGTTATTTGGATTAAGAGAGAGCAGAACCTGCTACAAAGTCATAGTGAGGGCAAGCGTGAGTTTGAGTCTTACATCTACTTAAATGCTTTCATAGGCCAAGATCCGAGACAAAAAAAAAAAAAAAAAAAAAAAAATCGAGAATCTTACATAAGTTTTTTCTGATCAAGGTACCAGACTGACCAGTCTACTAGTCAAGTAAGCAGATTAATTTTTTTAACACTAGCACAAGAATTTACATTTCAGTTCACTGGAGCATGAAGCTTCTCCATTCCACAAAGAATGGAAGCACCCCTGAGTGCCGCATTCTCCACTTACACCAACTGGAGAGTATTCTCAGTACAGAGCAAAGCAAGAGAATCATGAACACGAGGACAAAGCATAAGTCCTGGTACACCAGGAGAATGCCACATGCAAACCAGAAATGAAATTGTGCATACTGTATTTCAGTTTAAACAAGAACCATTTCATTTCTTTTTCTGAGGGTGGGTTTGTATGTTCATTGCTCAATAATCCTCAGATTATGAGCAACTCCCAATCATGGCACACTGAGTCACAATATGCAACAGTTTTGACTACTGAAGCCTCAGTCAATCAGCAGGGAAAGTCTGCAGTGACAGACTAACTTAAACCACGTCTTCAGCGCAGTTCACTGTAGTTCTGCTCGTTATCGTGGGCAACAACATATTGGTTAGGTAGCTCTATTCATCCTCTTTTTTACCCAACCCTTTGGTCATTAGATTGATAGGAAAAGAGCTCATTAAGTTTGCAATACCTGACAACACAATTTGGCATGTCAATGTGACATCATTCACTCAACCTTATCTGTTCGGAGGACAAGCTTATTCACTCTGCATGGACAGAACTATACTCCTTTTGAGCCGGTCTTAACACTGGCAGGAATAAAGCTATATTCTTCAAAGCTGATGATAATCCATTTAGTTAGTACGTTAGTTTTAAAACCAGATGATATAGTTTCCTTTTAAGAGCTAGAGGAAGCTCTGCTAGTGTAGAGAAGGCACTTTCCTTGCCAATATGGTTTGTTTAAAGGGGTCCAAGATTAAGGACAGTGAACTCTTAAGAGATCTGAAATTATTTTTTCATTGTTACCTTTACCCACACCCCAGGTATGGCAGTCCTTTGCAAGATGTATGAGCATCTTAGCTGAATCACAGATTCAGCTGAAGTCAAACATTAACACATTAGTCTTCCCCTACTGTCAGTATAAGCCTGAAATCAAAGACAAGATATTACAGGTTTCATGCCAGTTCTGAGGACAGTTATTTCTTGGACCCCTAAGTAATTTCACCATGATTTTTCACAATAAAAACACACTTAGGCAGAAATGAATAGCACACAGGACATGCTAGTAGAGGTCTCTCATAAAAATATTGCAACTTGGTTTTGTCTATCAACTGTACTTCCATCATACACACACACACAAACACATTAAGAGCACACTCTTCTCCTTCATTTGGTACAGTCAATAGTCAAAGGAGCCAAATGGTTAGCAACAAGCCAATGGAGAACGTTTTCACTGTAATAGCAGTTGAGGATTAAGATCCCCCACCTGGCTATGAAGTGAATTGTCAAATGGCTACCTTGAAGTTCAGTACTTTTTATGAGATTAGACCATTCTGTACTACCGAACATGAAATGTCATTACAAAGTTCACTCACCATCTGTTAAGATAAGATGCAGGAAGAAAAGTACATAGTCAGTAACAGTTATTGAGATTAAATACCAGAAGTCGGTCATTTAAGAAAAGAGCCAGAGACGTACTACAAATGATTTCTTTGAGCTCAGAGTGCTACTTAAAGACAGTATCAACATCACAGGTACTGGTAAGCAGTTTAAAGGTGAAGTATACCATATGTTGACCTAGTCCTCAGTGAGAATACAGTGCCAAGCCCAAGCATCTCACACCTACTTGGAGGCAAATCATCCAAAGATCACTGAAAAATCCACTGCCAAAAACACAGCATGCAAGTTCAGACAAGAATTCTTATCCTCATATACATTCTTCTTAGAAAGTTTACATAAATCTTAAGCTTAAGAGCATACATAAGCAGTAGTATAGCTAAACAGTAGGTTTCATACTGCAATGATAAAGGGTTACTCACCTTTTAGCGCAATTACTTTAGATGCTGGATTCATGATGGCACTTTCAGCAGAAATTGGACGTCTGATGGGTGTTGTTGGATCGCTCATGTCAATTATCACTACTTGTGCCTGCTCTCCCACTTTCTCCCTGATGCAGATGAACTTGTCAGATTCCATTGTTAGGGTACTGAATCCAATGTTTGCTGGGTTAATGCCCAAATTTTGGAGCTAGAAAGACAGAAGAGAACGCTTTATTATCCTTCCCATGTTGAAGGTCTAACTCAAGCCTCTATGTCTAAAATCTCCTCCAGAAGGAAATGCAAGACTGGCATATTTCTCTGACGATAGTGTATATTATGGAACTACGATTTATCTTCTAGTTCTCTTTCTTCCATACGTAAAGAACTACACAATTCTCAGTATTCAGGTCCTAAAGACATTCCAAAATTGTGTTATTGATGCAAACTAAAAGGATTTTTAGCTTAAGCATTTATTGCTTAACCTGGTTCTAATAACATGATCGGCTGCATGCTATCAGTAGCATCGCTATTCCAGATTCAGCAAGGCTGGTAAATATGATATTAAAAACTTAAGTGTTAGAACTACAATGTACAGCATCAGTGGGTCTTATGGAAAGAACCAGTTACCCTTATGCAACATTATGGAATGAAGTCTACATAGCAGGTCTCAAATGGCCTATTTTTACAAGTGGATTGTTCATCTTGCTTCTTAATATCTAATTCTTACCAGTGAAAGCTAAGAAAGGTGTGTTAAAATAACCAGTCATTCCGTCTCTCGTTGCCCACGATGTCATGCCATTTGGCTCAACAAAGGCAGGGATTTCAATGTAGGCCCCCTCCAGCCTTATGTCCAACTCTCAAAACAACTTGTGCTCAATCATATGACAGTAGGTACAAAGCAGTTACTCTTAAGGTAACTTAAAGTCATTTTGTGCCACTGAATAGACTGCCCTAGAAGATGGCTATTTCTCATTTTCAGCCTTTTGTGTTAACTTTGTTTCCATTCACTTCCAATTTCAGGTTAACAGGAGGAGGTGGCAGTGAATGAGTTTCACTGTTTCAATTGGTCTGCAGTAAATCAGATTTACCTCTGCAGCACACCCCAGCTTGGTATGTATGCAAGCTGCATTTTATATAACAGTAACTGTGACAAGCCTGAG
The DNA here is from genome assembly GCA_020745775.1 of Theristicus caerulescens. Taxonomy (NCBI): domain Eukaryota; kingdom Metazoa; phylum Chordata; class Aves; order Pelecaniformes; family Threskiornithidae; genus Theristicus; species Theristicus caerulescens. The sequence goes on from CM036570.1 coordinate 16,821,843, forward strand.
CACCTGCTTTATGCCCCAGAGCAATGTTTTTCAAGCAGAGGAACTGTAGCAGCTTCACTGAAGCTTCTTAAGGGATTAACTTGTACTGTTTTTCAGTGCACTGCAAGTGAAAAATGCCTGCCCTCAAGGAGACAGGATAGAAACTACCACCAGCATCACTGAGTCATTAGACTCCTTTGATAGTCCAGGACCTTCATACAACAGACTAAACCCCTTGGGCAACAAATCCCATGATGGTGTCACAAACACTGTTTTAGTGTGTTTTGATCTGGCTGATCATGGCTTGTTACAGCTTCTGTAAAGCTACTTGCTAAATCATAAATTGGGTATGTACCAGAGATACCTAGAAGTGTGGTGTGTCAGGACTGTGCCCAAGAATGCTTCAAGAATTGTTTGTTTCCTGTTCAGTTTACTAATGAAAGAGCTATTCAGCTCAGTAACTGCTAATCTCAACATACTCAAGTTTCAGTAATGCAATACAAGCCAAACATACACATGTGTAAAAAGACATTTACTCCCTCCCCCAAATGTCTCTCAGCAAAATCGAGACCCATTCAGCTAACACCTCACTTTACAGGTAAATGCTTCAATACATGCTAGTAAACATCAGTAGGTGCCATTCATTCCAAAAGGGAATTAAAGTTTAGGCACAAGAACATCAGAAGCTGCTTGCAACTAAAGTTTTGAAAACAAGTCCACTGGGCATGTGGCTATTACAGGCTGCTGTGTCAGTAAGGAAAGAAGTTTTCGTATTAAGACAATTCATGTACTTTTCATATGTAATGCAGAAAGTTTTAGTATTCGGTAAACATGCAAGTTATAGCTCCATCAACTTCTGTGACCTTGAACAACAGAGGAATAAATGAGGGGCTCTTAATTCCACTGTTCTTGGTCACACGCTCTAGACCAGACAACGTCCACTTATTGTGACAAATTACACGTTCACACAGTAGACACTTGTGCACTTTAATGCTGAGCATGATCCAAGTCCATCTACCAACAGAGTGTAGTCAATGTAGTAGAAGAGACTAAGTTAAGTGTCACAAGAGTAGTCAACAGATTTAACTGCAGCATAGCCAGGTTCATGACTTGATTTAATTAATCCAAACTCAGATGTATTTCCAGAGTACCAAAGTAGAAACACGGCTTCTTCAAGGTCTCTTCTCAATTACTGTGCTTCAGCTTGACCTGTACTTCAAGAAACAGCCCCTGGCCACTCATTCTGCATGGTGAGAATCTTGAGGCATTAGCCTACTTGAAGTTCAGCTTAAAGCCCAAGGTTATTCACTCCAAATCCATGTTGAAGATTAACACTTTGGGTATCTTCACTAAGCCAAGTAAGATTTTGCATCAAGTTCTGGTATGAAGATTTCCCATTTTACCTGTTATAAAATCTACCAAAGCTTTCAGAAAATATAATGTTAAATTATGCACGAGTATCACTGCCATCCTTATCATTAGGGAAGTCAGTCACATCTTTTAAAGGCAAAATGTCAGTACTTCCTAAAGGATGGTCATGTGAATACTGCAAGCCTCAGTGAATGATGCCAACGCTTCACATTTTAGCAGTCTGAAAACACTGAAGACTCTTCCTGCCATCATGGGAGTGATAAGCATCCTCATCAGATCATACGTGCTCCTATAACATGGAAACAGTGTAAGAGGCATATTCCTTCTGACTATACATAAGAACATGAGCAGAATCCCTTTACCACCTAATAAAGGGACATTAGCCAGCATTGCTTCTATCCTGAGTGGAACAAACCTGTCAAGATAATCTGGACAATGTTGTTCTGAAGCACCTTCACCCCTTCCTCAAGCACAGAATTAAGAAAACTTTATTACAGGAAGTAGCAAGCATTTAGCTATATATATATTAAAAGGCCTCAGGTGAAGGTGCTACAGGTCATTACTGAAGTTTGTATATATTAACTAGAGATTTTGCAGTTTATTTTCATAAAGGGGCAAATGTCAGGCCTCTCAATTGCTACTAGATTTTCATTTTTTTTCTTATGCTGCTTAGGCAAGCAGTACTCTCAAACTAAGGTTGCCGCCTTCTGAAAAGAAGGCTTCAATATTATAAACTCATTCCAGAGACGTTTACTATGGGGACAGTCTCCTTCTATGGTTTTACCCCACACTTTCAGCTAATCCAGTTAAACCCTACCAAGCACCCCCATGTAGGTTACTGTAAGCCTCACCGTAGAGGAAAGGATAACATTCTGTTCTACAAGTAACGGCCTAATGCCCCTCCTACCCTTTCATGCCCTAACACCCATTATCTACATGTACAGTGTAGAACTATCTTCACTATCAGGCTGAATGAAACAGAGATTTTTGCTTCATACATCTAGTATTACTGCAGGCTGGATCAGATGCCAAACTTACTTTTAAGCATCTTATACTGAGAATTTACTGACATGGTAAAGATTAACCTGAGATGTATTATTTGATTCTCAACCTGAACAAAGATACACAAGTCCTACACTTAGGATGAAATACAACTATTAATCTGAGATTTAGTCTTTCCCCATTCTACTTTACCAACATGGCACCATTTGCTAAGAAATGGAGTTGAGATGTTTTTACACAAGAGTTCTACTAAATATTGGGCTTTCTAATGCATTTCCCTTTCTGTGGAGTGCAGTGACCCAGACTGAGCCAGCACATACCAACTCAGACCCTGATACTACCAGTCTTCAAACTAAGTCCATTTCTCCAATGGGACATACTTAAGCCTAACTTACTGTCTGTTCAATACTGACACTCCAATACTTGGGACCTACCACCAGTTAAATGCTGGAGTCAGAACAACTCTGTGAATTCAAGATCCCTCCAGGGTTCAGTAAATATCCCATTTCAGCTTTATGCCACACAGCTCTAGTGGAAATGCTTTTTAGAGGTGATCAACTATTGTTTTTTAAGCCCATTAGAAAAGAGTAAGGCTTGGACAGAGGCTACAGGTATTCAAATATTAAAAACTGCCTGCTAAAAGCTCTGTAAGCACATATAATTTTAAGCATAATACAAACCAAGAATGCAGTAATGCAGTTTCCCAGAAGTCTTTTACTCATGTGACTATATAAAGTTATAATCATGCTCAATATGGATCTGCATATAGTTGTTGGACATCCCCTCTCAATTGCTCACCCTCACCTCCTTCTATAGTTCCCATCTTGACAGGTGAGGGACATCAAGGAAGTATACAAGAGCTGAAACATGCAAGGCCAGCAGCTCACAGGTTTTAGCTGCACTTGCAATTAGGCTTTTGTCTTAAATGACAGTTACCCTCTACACAAAAATCTGTTCTTGTATGTCTGTGATGAGGATTAGATCATCTATTGAATGAGTCTCCCTACCATACGTAGGGCACTTTTCAGTCCAGTGAGCAAATACGGTCTCTTCAACACTAAATTGCTGAATCAAGTCATGATATTTAGCCCTACCTTTTGAATACAAGTCCAAAAAGTCATTTACAGCTTGCAAATATCCCGAGTGCTTTTAAGTCCATGTCTAGCCAAAGCAAACTCCAGAAAGCCATTACGCTTCAGCTCAGTCATGCCTATTGCACAACAGATAGTAATTCTTAACAAGGCATCTCAGACTACCCAAATAGAAAGTGTTTTTGTCCAGAAAATGACAGAAGTAAATATACATCCTTTATGTTTAAAACCAGGATACCTTAGCTTCCAGTGCTGCACCAAGATGCATAGAACTTATGCATCACAAGCATGTCATGCACACAAATTTTTTCACATTAGTTGGCTGTGCTCAAGAGCCTGTATTAGTTATTCAACAGAAAGCAGAACCTGTCTACAGATCCATGTGTCTATCCATCTAAGGGATGAAGCCCCTGACCTAGGAACCTGAGACTTTGTATAAGCAACAGCTTTTTCTGCAGGCAAGCAGAGATTTTTGCTAGTGAAAACTAAAAAAAGCTCAAAAGGGGACAAAAACAAGCTTTTAAGAGCAAGCCAATGAGTAAGTAGAGGAAAAGTTTAATTTTAGATCAAGAACACTTTGTACACTGAATTCCAGTAGTATTGCTTCCAGTCTATGTACCAGTATACTTAGTCTTTTACAGCATTTCCATTGTAAACTACAATCCCCTTAGAAGGGTTCAGTCTGGTAAATAATTTATAATTCACTGCTCCAACAGAGGCACTGGAGTTAAGAACCTGATTAAATCACAGTAGCTCAAGTAGTGTGTACTAGTACTTCACTATAGCAGAGCTGGCACAGTTTATACTGCTGCTGCAGCTGGTCAGCCATCAGACAGATAAAAAACAAGTCCTTATCTTATCCCCCTCCCTTGCTATGGGACTTAGCTGATATCCTCTGTGGGAAGAATGAGCAAGATGCAAGTTCTTTATGCATCTTTGAAGACTCATAGCTACAGAGTTCACATCTAAAAACAACTGCTCAATTGCATTAAATGGAGCTAAACAAACAGTAAGACTTGAGTTCATTCTCAGTTTGACTACTACATCAAGACCTGGATATCTTTCTTTTACTGCAGCTACTCTCCATCTTTCAGCTCACATGCTCACACAGGACTTGAATGTACAAGCTATAACAACTTCAAATTTAACATGCACTGTGACTGGCAGTCACTCCTCCTGCACAGGCTTGGAGCTACAGTTCAGTCAGAAGGATGATCAACATACACCAAAACGAGCTTCACAAGGAATGTAAACAGTCTGCTGATCTCTAGTACTCCTCCAATTTTACGTGGACCAAAATTGCTGTTTCACTTCACACTATCGTTTATCCACTTCCAGTTAGAGAGTGGGAGAGAAGAGTTCAGTATTTAGCACAGCAACTTATGTTTAGTTTCTCTGGAGAGCACTTTCTGCATGCTTCAGTTCTTCTTTTAGTAAAGTACATACAACTATCTTGGGAAGACTCTGAACTTAAGTGAAATAATGTTTCATCAGCAACACGTTGAATTTGGCATTGAGTAATTACAGCGCTAACAGCCATTCTAACTACTTAAAGCCATATAAGGTATAAACAGTACACAGATTGACTTAAGGTACAGAAAGATTTAATGTAGGATCACTGAAACACAGCACAATTATAAGGAATTGTAACTTTTTTGGATTTAACATCATAAAGCAGCATACTAGATCTGTTATGCTAATTTTAAATATGGCAATTTAACTGTAGCCAAGCCAATTTCTTAGAAGCTGGGGGGGGGGGGGGAATTAAGCTGATAAAGCTCAATATGGGTGATAGTGAAGCATTATGAAGAGTGAAGGCCTAATCTTTTCATGAATTCCCTACCAGTCAAAAATAAGCAGCATGTATCATTTATTCATTACTCTAGATGTTTACAACGCCTAAAATTAAGTTAGAGCTGATAAAACTGTACCGCAGATATCCAGCCAGAGCAAACAATACCAGTTCCCACATTCCTTCTGATTTTCCTCCCCATTTATCCCATCATGCAGAGACAACTGCAGAAGCAGCACTGAAGCTGACTGCATTCCTACTCCCAGCTACTACTAATCTCAATTTCTCTTTAGTAGAGTACTGCTTTGGAGCTACTGCACCCAAATTGGGGGAAGAAGCAGGAAAGAGTAAATCCTGAAGAGTTTGGTCCTACACGTTAGCGGCAGGGGGCCCAAGGGTTCCCCTGCTCCTCTATGCAGCCACCATGCTGGGGAAAAGTCCCTCAAGCACAAGTTTAATCCTTTCAATAAGATCAAATTATTTAAGAGCAAAAGCAGGTGGTAGCAAAAAATAGAATATGACTTCAGTACAAATCCCTTGAGAAGTTGCTAGACCCCCACCCAAAACAGAAGTACCACAATGCTAACATTGGCAGCATTACAAGATACACAACACTAGCCATCACAGAAAGTGTCATTTAATACGCAAAGCAGCACATTGCATCTATGACATATTAAGTGTGATGTTGTCTCATCATTATTGTGTAGACTAAATACAATCAGCAGGATTGGTTATGTTTGCTAGTTTTAAACTGTAAGACTATATGCTTCTTTCTAAGGGGAATCTGACATCAAAAACACTTTGATCCCAAATTTCTTAGACAGCTGTACTGTAGCTCTTAGGAATTCATTTGAGATTACTACAATCACTGCTCTACTGGACACTGGGGGGGGGGGAAGGGAGTGGGGACAGAAGTGACAGTATAATTCTTCTTCACTATGTTAAACTCTCTCAACCCATGAGAACTCTGAGACAGGTGTGTTTGCTCCCTTGGGCACAGAGATTAGATATTTCTGGAGTTTGCCAGCCCTACTACTGTTTTTCAGGCTAGTGCTCCTTCTGGAGTGACCAAGACAGTTCTTCCAGTCAAGCAGGAAAACACTTCCCAAAAGGAGCTGGAAGTGGCAATAACCATTTCCCAAGCTGAAATGCTTGAAGTGGCACACAGTCCACACTGATGGATGATATCCAGTTCACATTTTGAAATGGATGCCTGATTTGACAGAAAGGGGCGGTACAGAGACAGAAGGATGACTTGCCAAGTCCACTTCCTGTTCTCTCATTCATTTAGCAAATTCCTTTAATTCCTGCTTTAAACTGCATGTTCAGAGACCGCTGTCCTCTCACTCCATTTACAACCCTCCCTCACCACCAGTTCACAAGGAAACAGATAAACCGGTTTGTCTGTGCTGCATCTATTAGTCATGGATCTTTTCCAACGCTGGCATTATAGTTTTCACAGGCTATTAAGAACAGAACTAAGTCATTTTTAGGGAGGATTTCATTAAATATTATTATGTTTGGAAGGAGGAGGTTGTGCAGCTTCCAAGTCCAAATGGTTTCTTGCACCTCATCTCACCGATTTCCTCCCAGTTCGCAGCTGCACAGAAAGAGGTTCCCAGGAACCTCTGCGATCCGGAGGCTGATAGTCGTTTAGGTAAAAGAGGAAAAACCCTCGATCCGTCTGCAAGATTAAGGCGCCCACCTAAGCCGAGGCGGAGGAGCCCCGCGGTCCCCGGGGCAAGGAGCCCGGCCCCAGCCCGGCGCCTCCCCCTCCCCGGAGCGGGAGGTCCCTCAGGCGGCGAGTGACTCTGCACAAATCGCGGCCGCTCCACACGCCGCGGAGAAGCAGCCCGGAGGAAGGATGGACGGACGGAGGCGGCAGCCCGGGAACCCGCACTGGGGGCGGGCTCGGCCCCGCGCGCCTTCCCGCGGCGCCCAGCGGGACGGCGGCCCCGCAGCGGAGGGGAGGGAGGGAGGGAGGGAAGGCGAGGGTCCCCCCGCCACAGCGGCCGCACAGGGCGCCCCGCGGCCTGGCCCCACCTCCCCTCAGCGCGCCCCCAGCCCCGGCTAGGCCGCGACCCCCCCTCTCTGAGGGACAGGGAGAGGCAGAGGGGGGGGAAGCCCCGTCCCTGCGCCTCCACCGCCCCCCACTCCGCTCACCTGGAAATGCTCCTGGAAGCGAATGGGCAGTATCTGAGCCATGGCTGGGGGCGAGCTCCGCGGGGCAGGGGCGCGGGGCAGGGGCCGGAGGTGGCAGCAGGGCAGGCGCCGCTGCACCCCACACGGCGGCGGGGAGGAGGGGAGGGGGAGGCGGCGCAGGCGCAGTGCCCTCCCTGGGATGGCGCCCCGGCGGGCTCGCCTCCCTTTTCTGCTTCAGCTCGGGGCCGCTCACTCCGGCGGCGGGATCACTCCGCACCTCACCAGCCTGCCAGGGTCTCCTCAAATAGTCCCTCCCCGCGGCGCTTCTTCCCCCGCCCCATCGCCGCCGCCTCTCGCCCGCCCTGAGCCCCCGCCGCCTTCCTCTCCCCCGCCGCTCCCCGCTCCCGCTGAGTGGCAGCGCTGGGGAGGGGGCTCCCAGGGGAGGGGGGACTCCCCCGCCCCGGCTGCGGCCAGCGGAGAGGGGCGGGGGGGTGTCAGAGCCCAGGTATCCTTCCGCCGCTGCCACACGCACTCACGTGACCCAGCCCCCTCCCCGGCTGCCCACGGCGGCGGGTGCGGGTGGGTGCTGCGGCCCCTCGCCGACCCCGAGGGCTCCTGCCCGGGCCCGCGGGTCCTTTCCCGCCGTTCCCCACAGCAGGGGCGGAGGTGCCGGCCGTGATGCTCCACTCAGGGCTCCGGGGCTCCCGCCGTGGGTGAGGAGAAAGGCAGGGGACTCCCAGGCGCTGCCCCGCCGCCCGGCTGTGGCTCTTGGTGGGCACTGAAGGCCGGGAGCAGGCCCGCTCCTTGTGCCCGCGGGCCCCGCGGCCTGCCCCTGCACCTGCCGTCGTGGCCGGTTGTGGCAACGAGCGACTCTCCTCCTCCGCTGGGTGGACACCGGCTCGTCCTGGCCGCAGGGGAGCAGAGGCATGTGTGGCCTTTGACAGTCATGGCCCCCACTCGGGGCACAAGGGCCAGGGCAGCCACCGTCTCTCACCAGCCGCTGGGAGCTCCAAGGGGCTGAGCCGGTGCTTGGGTCTGGCTCGGTCAGATGGCATGGCTGTCCACTGCCTTCTGACAGATCATAGCACCACATGGGCTTTGCTACCTAGTGCCATGCCCAAAGGCAGGTGAGGAGTTTTATGACAAGTTATTGGTTATGTTTGAAAAGCCATCCTGCTCTTCTGCCCTGTTGAATTTCTAAATGGGAATAGAGTTCCTTCCCTGGACGGTTGACACCATAAATTGGAAAGTTATTGAATAACCAAGAAGTGGAGGGTCCAGCATGCAAGAGGTATATCAACACTTTTTTTTTTTTTTTTTTTACCCTCACTCCTAGTTGGTCTATTAGCATCAGATGGGGGAGGTGAAGGTAATGTTACTGCTATTATGTTTCTCCTAAATTACAGCAATCTTTCCAGATGGGAACTGATTGCTTCGGTGTTGCTAGCTCCAGCAGTTTTATCTGGAGCATTGTGTTGTTCACATTTTCCCAGAGAGCCCAGCTCTGGGAAACACAAGATTACAGGAGAATCTCTGATTTAATTTTTTATAAATGAGTTTCTCATGCCATGGGTTGCAAAGGAAAGCTGAGCAAGGGACCCCTGAAGACTCAAAACCAGAAGGCAGATTAAAACAATTCCAAATATATTACAATTTAAAACCTCATTATTTTTACTTAACCTCATTCATTTTTAATACATAGAGCTGGGAATTCTCAAAACTGGGTTAGGTTTCCAAAGGGATTGTAGGCTCGGCTCTGCTGAGACACCTAGGTTCCTACTGGCGCGCACAATCGCAGGCTGCAGCCATGAGGACCCCTTTGCCATGCATGGGAGATCTGAAGGTCTACAGCTGGACTGAGGAAACCCTGAACAGCCCATTGAACAGGTGGCAGAAGGTGTTGGGACTGAGGTGCCACTAAAGCCCTGTCCCTCAGGAAATCTGGGATCTGTAGCTCTCCCCGGAGGACTCACGGCTGGGGTTAGGCACCAAGGTTCGTTCTCTCAAAAGCAAGTCAAAATGGAGCTGAGGTGGAGACAACTTTTCTTTACATGGTCTCAAAAGGGGTTTGAGTGGCATCTGCTCCATAGGTTTGGTAGTAGCAGTTTATTTACAGTGGGTTAGCTGTATCAGTTTCTAAATGAGGGCAAGTCAACAGTGCCGCAGAGACAAGACCATCAGTGGGACGTCAGGACATGATCTGTCACCAGCCCATTTTGGTATAATGAACTTGTTCTGTGTTTGCCTCTGTCAACTGCCCTCCTTCATGATCACTTTATGGATGCTAATTATTTATATCCAGAGCTCCAATTGCTAGCTTTTGCTGTCTAATTTATAGCTAACTAGCTCTGTTTAAAAAAAGCCAAACCACAGACTTTCATCACTTATTTCACAAATGAAGTAGGACTTCTTAAGTAATGTACATAGTTACAGGATATATATTTTTATATCATTTATATTTTAACGAAAATTGTGACGAAGGAAGCAACAGGTTTGTCTCTGAGACGTTTTTATTAGCAAGAATTACAAATGCACAAAAATCACTGTGTACTGTGTGCGATCACTCTTACTAGCCTGGCACTAAACCGCTGACATGGACTAGAGAGATCACTGGCTAAGGAATTCAAGGCTCTTTCAAAGTATAATTAAAATTAAAGGTCTGTTATATTTCTTCAATCCAGTTTTAATAATAATGCTTCATGCCCACTCCCAGCTGGCCAAATCCTAATTACAACATCCCATAATTTCTGTAGTAAAAAAAAGCATCTCACTTTATGTAAAAGTGCTTTGCCACACTTTTGTCTGCTGGTGTCCTTCTCATTTGTACCCTCTTTACGCTGTTCCGTGTTTAAATATCTGTTCTTTTTAACACCTGGCTTTGCTGATCACAAGGGTTAGATTCTTTCGCAAGCATGATCAGCTCTGAAGAGCTAGCTGATAGCGTTTGAAATTTTGGCACAGATAAAAAAAATGGGAAAAGTATTTTGCCATCTTTTCTTCACTTTGCAACTAGCTGAGCTTCCATAGCTAAAGAGACTGACCTCTGTACAGCCAGCTATGTGCATGGATGTTTTAACTGAGTCTTTTAACTTTGTTTTCTATATTTAGTTTGGGATCTCCCAATGGAAAGGCACTACTGGCCTTATTTAAGGTATTTCTGCTATGGTCTATAGTCTATTAAAAGGAAATGTAAAGGGTCTCAAGTCTATAAATGTTCGCTGTGCTAGTACCCCTCTGATTAGCTAACTGCTACTCTCTTGCTCCTTTATAAGGCAGAGCCACAGCACTTAGCAGCTGAGAAGGGTGTAATCCCTAGCAATCCTTTAACAGCGCAAATGGAAAAGCTCCTGGTAAATGTTTCTCTGTTTTTTCAGAGGTTGCTCTCCTCCAGATGTTTGGTTTTCTGGCTCCTCCTATGGATGGCAGCCTGATGCTCTTTTTCAGTATTTGAGAACAGCCCTGAGAAGAGCTGCGTTTTTGCCTTGGAGGGGCTGTTATTTACATGGAAAAATGTTATACGTGTTGTGCATGTTCCTAGTCTTCTTCCCACAGAATCAGCCAAGGAAGTCTCACTGGAAAAGCAATGTGCATTTCTCTTTGGAGTCTTGCTCCACAACATGAGGTCAAACAAATCACCATTTAACTACAAAAGTGTTCCCTTTGCAAATGTTTGGCCACTTTACTGTTTTGATTAAACGAAAAAAAAAAAAGGCACTAGCACATATTCTGGCCTATATGAGAGAGCGTCCACTTGCTGACAGCGGGAGACCTGCCAGAGTGTGAACAAGTAAAGCTCCAAGTGACAGGGAGTCTGTGGGTTGGACTTGCATGTCCTTGTAGCTGACCATTACAAACTGCTGGAGAGCTGATGCGTGCGGCACAGCATTGAATGCAGAATGTTTCGTCCGTGTCTGTTCCCAGCTGTATGCCTAACAGATAAATGCAAACCTTAGGAATGCTGTATCAGCAGTCACAGCACGAAGATGTTGTGGTGCAGCAAAGACAGAGTGTCACAACAACTCCAAAAGTTCCGATTTGGTCTCTCACAGAGAAAATTGACATTTCGTGCATCTCAAGGCCCTCACTGACTGCCCTGTTTGCTTCAGGATCCAGTTTGAAATTGTACTCCTTGTTTTTCAAACCACACCCTCACTCCTTGGACTTCTTTCCAGCTTGTCTCCTGGAGACGGCGGAGCCCTCCCCTTTCCTCCTATCTGTCTCTTCTCTCTCCTTCCAACAGGCTCCTCACTGCTGAGTCAAGAACTGTCTCCTCTCATCATCTCCCATCCAGAACTGACTCCTTGTACACATCCCGCAGTCATTCTCCATTTTAGTGCAAAATTCCATTAAAATAATGTTATTTTCCCCTGGAATTCAATTCGCCTTTTCCCATCTGTTCTTCTTATTGAACGCGTAACTCTGGGTCATACAAAGCACTCTGAGGCTCTGGATGAGTTTCTTCTGTGGTTTTTGTAAGTCATTGCGCAAGCTCCTCAGAGCAGACTGGTAAAAATTTTAATGTTTTTGAAGAAATGATTTGAAATGTAAAGATTCTGTTGCAGAGTTGTTTAATATGTAACTGTTTAATGTTTAAATTCCCTCTAGTTCCTTCTCTGGCGGGAGAATGTCATTCTACATGCTTAGCATTTAAAGGAAATCCCCTGTTATTGTGGATTTAACTCCTGACGTTCTTGATAAAGGTCACTTCATGAGTTTAGTTTGGTATGTGAAGCCCCATCCTGTATTCCCTGTGCATGGAAAGCTCTACTGGAGATGATAGATTCTGATGGCGTTTAATGTCAAAATGAACAGAAGTGCCTAGAGGTGGTAGCAGTGCAGGCTGGAGGTCTTTAGATTCCCCACAGAGCTAATGCCATGATGATACATAATTTACCTGTAACTTGCAAACAATATCTTTCTTTCCTCCCAGAAGCATTTCCATTTAAAGAAGCCATCCCTGTCTGTCTTTGTGCAGTGCGCTGACATTCACGCTCTCTGTGCATTCATACAGATGTTTGCTTCTTCTCTGGACACTTGCGTTCTCCAGGGTTTGCAGTGCAGATGCTGAATTACTTGCATGGCAGTATATTAGCTGAAATTGCAACTCCTCCAGCCTAGCCTTGTAAAAACAGAGGTCTACTGGTCAGTGACGCAAAGCTGAATAAAGGGCATGGGAGTCAACGTCTGTCTTCAGAATCATGACAGATGGGTCAGGGCTGCTTGCTACATCAACCTTTTTAGAAGCTGAATTCCTCCAGAGTGTTTTCTCCGGCAGCTCATCCATCAAGTGGATAGAGGGTGAACGTGTTCCTTGAAAATATAACTAATGGAAAGAAATGAGGTAGCTAATATAAATCAAGCGTGCATCTATTGCTAATTTCACTAGTTCTGGAATGACAGAAACCAAGCTACACTTATAAGTAGACCAAGTAAAATCTTAACCTAAATGGTCTGAGTGGTTAAATACCATTTAGGAGCATAACAAGTAAGTGTGCATAAATAGGATATGAGAATAAAAGGCTGGAAAAGACCTGAAGGGGTCTTCTGGTTATTACCTCTGTCCTACTGCAAGACTGAATGAGACAATGTTTTCTAATTGCACATTAATAGGGTGATTTGGGAAATGCTGAATATATTGACTGTTAGAGCCTTTTAGCTATGTCCTTTGAAACAGACCCTTGACAGGGAAACCTCAGTGTTCATTTTCTTAACATTATTTTATTATCCAGGAAATAGAATAAAGCCAAGAAAAGCAGAAACTCCATTACATTTTAGAGTATAGTAGTAAACCACGCAGATGGTAAACAGACTTTTAATTTTCTATAGGGCCTTTACAATACATTTCCCCTCCTCTTAATCCTGGAAAGAAGCACCCTCTAAATGCATAAGCTATGAATTCCCCCCATCCCCAGAAGGAAACAAGTCTTTTATGACTATGCTTTCCCTATGTTTGCCCATTTCCTTTTCCCCCACCATAGTAAGTTTTGAGACCATTGGCCAAATTCAGCCCTATGTGATGGAGAGGAATAAGCTCAAAGACACTAGATTTCTGCAAGTTTCATTAAAATAGGCAGCCAGAGAGTGGAGGGAGACTTCTATTCAGAAGGAATGGCTGAAGCGGGAGTTCAGCCCTTACTGGCAAATCTATGAAGCAGTCAACCCAAATAATGAAAAAAAAAGAAAAATCTTTGACCAAGGTCTGCACCTTCTTGAATTAGTTTTATTGTTCATGAAGTATTTCTGTTCCCTGCTTTTGTATGAATCTGTACCTTTGTCTGCATTAACTTTAAAGATAGGTTCAGAAATCCCCTCCTGAAAACACCATTATTTCCTGAACTATATTCTCCCCTTCAAAAACAGGTTCTTATTAGACCATGTGATGCTATTTTATGTAACACAAAGGCCCTGTTTCTTTTCTGTTGGCTTGTAGGATTTCAGGAAGCTGAAGATAAAAGTCACCGTAATTTTCTTACTTATTCTTGGCTTTCTCTGTCTTGAATTGTTTGTGGAACAGGTTTTAATGGAAGTTCTCTGCATTTCGTGGTTCTTAATGACATATATAACCTGAATGTAACAGACTGGCTTTTCTGGAACTTCAGTCTTAACTAGAATTTTCAAGACACAAACACTACACAAAGATGTTTCCCAGAGAGGTTCAACAACCATACGTGTTTGCTACCTTTTAGATTTTTGAGAAAATCACAAGCAAGAGAGCCAAGCTAGAATAAAATGTAGGTAAGCACAGACTTACATGCTCAAAGTCCTCGTAATGACATGTCTAAATTACCTTTAAAAAATTCCTACCAGTGCTAGCAGAAGCAATATATAAGCACTTTTGCTACCCTGTCACTAGAATGAATTTAGATGACACAAGATTAAGACAGCTGTGCTCCTTTATGCCAGTGCTTTCAGCGTAACTGATACCACTTGTACGAGGGATGTTAAATAAAGGGAGAAAACATCTTGTGCAGAGGCAACCTTAACAAGCACCAGAGGGAATTTACAATCCTATTTTTTAGAGTATAGTTAATCTTTTTAGAAATACTTGTCTTTTTAGAAAAGTCTTCCTGAATTTAAAGAGTAATTGGTACTTCCTGCTTTTCTAAAGGCCTGAGAGGTGCCCTGCAACATAAAAAAAGTGACATCAATTTTTGGCAAACTGTGCTGTTCCAGATATGTAAAGTATCTTTAGCAAATGCAAAAAAAAATGAAAGGGGAAGCACGCAAAGTGCTATTTAAACCATTTATTTAGCATTTTGTGGTTGTATTTCTTTGCAGATCTTTGGGCCTCATAATGGAAAAATGTGATCTAATAAAGTACTAATTTCAAAAAGAATGTGTGGAGGTCCAGTTATGCAGTAGCTTTTAGTTGCCTCCCTCTTTCTGGGCCATGCAATACTGCATCCAGGAAGCAAAGGAATGATTTCTAGTCCCAGTGTCAGAGTTTTCCCTCTTCCATCCTAGCTCTGCACAAGTCATTTGCTCTGACTCAACCAGAATCTAGTGTGAACATGTTTAAAATTCGGGATCAAGTAAGGCTCTGTAGCCAGAGCACATCAGAAGTGAGTCGTCTTTGTGTGTTTCTATCCATTTCCATTTCATGAAGACTGAAACGTAACTGCTAAGGATAATAAGCAGCTCTTCTTTTGTTTCTTCGGTTAAGCTGGAAGAGGAGAACGAAAGAATTGAAAGAAACGAGTTTAGTGTTAAGAAATAACCACTTTCATGGACCCTCCCAAATATCCTTAAATATCTGCATGTTTCTCTTCTAGCTCAGACTGTGACTGAGACAGCACATGATGTGTTGCCTGATGCAAGAACTGTGTTCAGTTCATGCATATTGCCAAGTTTGTGTCTGCAAACAGGAGCTTGATTTGCTGTGCCTGGGCTGCAACGGATCATACTCATTCATAAAGTGAGTGAACAAATGGCTGTATAAATGTCTGGTAGAATACAGGAAACTGCATTGAGCTTTTTGATCAGTTATTCCAAAACAAGGATGGTCAAATATAGGCCATAGGATTAAAACACAGCCTGAATCCACCCTCATTTGTAGTATACAGTTAAGCATTTTAGAATGGTTCTGTCCCTTCCCAGTCCACTCGCTCTTGTCAAAAAATGATGCGGTTGGATTTGCTGGTGATACCAAGGTTCTGGTAAGCTATCGGCATGGTCCCTTTGGTTAGTCAGGGCTTCCTGATTTGTTTAACTGGTGCGTTACCTCCTCAGCTGTTGGGTTACGAAGCAACAAGGCAGCATTCATTATACTGATTATCTCAGATATCACTTCCTCTCTATTTATCTCCATTCATAGTTACATATGACATGCAGTATTATTTTCAGCTATATTTGGCTTGCATGTAATCCAACTTCCCAGCTTCTCTCTGTATTATGTAAATACAACAGCAGGGAGAAGCAGCCTTTTGTCCCCTTCTGCCAGCAGGATATGCTGAACATCAACATGGACATGTTCCTGAAGATCAAACTGTTTTCTGGAAGTCTGCTCACAGATTTCATAATCCATCTGTTTTCTGTAGAATGCAGTTATTTAAAACAACAAAGTTCACCTCAGAGACTTTGTACAGTAGCTGCTGTTTATGTTGATATTTCTGATGAGGCTCAATATTGTCTATTTTCCATTATATCTCAAAACTGCCTTTAATTGCCTCTTTCCACCAGATTTACATAGTATCCCTCCCGGCTGTTCACACACAGACTTTCCTTTACTTGGCAATCTTCCAGTCACTCCATACTACAGGCAGAGGTACTAAAACAGCAGAGCAGTTGCTGAGAGTCAAAACTACATTATGTTATGCTACATGGCCTGCAGATGACTGAACAATTAAACAACAGAGCATCCAAGACTGTCATTGGAAGTTCTCTTCCTTTTCTTAAGACTGTTCAGTTTAAGAACTTTTGGGCAGGTATGAGACAAGGTCGCAAGGACTTAACAAATGTCTCTTCAAATGTTATCTAATACCATTATTTATCGCTACTCCAAGGAAGGATCTTACCTCACTTGGGCACAGGTGAAGCCCTCAGGCTTCTGGCAGGCTGCCATTGTAAACCCAGCATAGCACACTAGCTTGAGTGGGGAATAAGGCCTCAATATTGCCTTTCAAACACTGATTAGTAAAGCAAGCAATTGGAAAAAGTGTTTATTTAGCTTATGGAGACTGCGGAAAGGAAAACGGCTCCAGAAATTCAAAGCCAGAAATGCTAGAGCAGTCAGGTTCATCAGATTCCTAAGAACGAGCTTCCTTCCCACCGCCTTCAGCTGCAAGGATGACAGTCTGACCGCACTGTCTTTCTCAGACACTGCCCTGGACAAGCAGTTGAAATGCAGCTCAACAAAAAGCCATTCAAAAGGGTAAAGAGCAAGGATTCAGGCAATAAAATAAACACCTGGAGATGGAAAAATCCTTCTCCATTTTTCCTTCCACATGTTTTGGAATCATTGTGCCAGGAAATTATTAAATCTCACAAATTTCAATAACGAATGCATTGCTTGGATGGCACATGAAATTGCTGAGGGATATGGCTAAGGAAAATAAAAACTTTTCAAAGTCAGTAGTGATGAAAGATCAGATAGAGGAGCTGGACTACAACTGATATGGACTTCTGAAAACAGTACTGGTACGGGAGGAGATTCCCCTGATTGATACAAGTGAGCATTAAGAGGGAGCGTGTGCATAAAAAGCAGAGGAATCTCTGTTTAATATTTTCTGCTGCAATTCAGCACAAAGGTTCCACGTGATATTTTTGCTCAACTGGGAAAACTCTGCCACCTAATTAGGAGAGGGAGAAAGCAGACCTGCTAAAGCACTTTTGTATCTAGAAGGCCATTTTCATGTCTTTTGAGAACAAGGCTACTTTTGCTGCACCACAAACACCAGTTTGTAGCACGCTAGAGTTGTTCTGTGGCTTAATAAGGTTGGTGCATTGATAACAGGACCCTGACAAGCTCGTTTCCTCATCTGCACTTTGCTTAATGCCGCGGTTCAGTTATAGTTCATTAGGTCTTGCTAAACAGGTACCAACAAAAATTAACCCATCACTGAATTATTGCAACTATGTTGCTTAGGAAAGAACATCCTTCTATCTGGCTCAGTCACAGCCGAACAGGGCCCCGTGGAGGAGAAGGAGGCGGCAGCCGCCAGGCCGGCCGTAGCAAAGCAGGCTGCTGCGTTGCCACTGACTGTGCTTGCGTTGCCACTCTGAGCACACGTCGTGAGGTGGGGAGAATCCCAACGGTGGGGACTGAGGATTAGCACCCACAAGTGCTGCTAGCTCCTATCTACGCTGTATTACTGCGTGCAGCTTTGGGAATAAAAATAAATGCCAGAAACGTCAACAACCTATAACACAACAATGTACAATGAAGCAGATAAAATGACTCACAGGTCTCTTCTGCAGTGGTGTTAGCAGCCTAAGTATTTTCAGGGCAGAAGGCTGCAGAACTTTGAATCTGGAATTGTCTCAGTCTCCATCAAATTCCTGCCTTTTAAGAGTTCTTGGCTTTCCACAAAAGTCAAATTACAAGTAACAGGTCCTCAGACATTCAGTCCTGGTCATCCTGCATGCATTATTCCAGGAGGAAAAAATACAGGGTGATGCCATCCCTCCCTCGCAAAGCTTTCTCCATGGGCAGGTGGATGCAATCGGGTTTTAACCTTTGCTTTCTTACATGACAATTTTGTAACTTTACTATTTATATCGTGCTGCTGGATTTCTTGGCTGCCTCTCTGCCTAGACTTCACTCAAAGAGGGAAGGAACATCCTGTCGTCATCATCCAAGAGGACCAGTGGGCAGAGATGTGAACAGATTGGCCAATCCGGCCACAAGGCAATAGTGAAAATAGGGCAATGAAGGTAAGACTACCAAGACCTGATGTTATGAGTGTTGGTATGCGGTAACTTAGTACTGACATTACTGTGGATCTCACTGGAAGCCAAGAGCAGACTGCATCACCACCCTTTTCTGTTGCTTCACACAAGGGAATTTCTGCAGGAATTTTCCTTCAAAGGCACCCAAACGTGCTAGCCAGCAAACACCATCTAGCCAACAAACATTACATGCAAACAAGCACTGGGGTTGCACAGAAATTCTAAGAGAAATCTGGGGCTCAAATCTTAGGGCAAACAAGTCAGATTTTAGTACCCACATAATTTGAGGCCCATTAGGACTGGCAAAATTAATACACTGATGAGAGCATATTGAAGAAAAGCTCTTCTGTTAGCCATTTCTTTTCCATAGGATGGAGAGTGGGTGAATTTAAAAGATGAAAGAACAAGGAAGAAATTGGGAAAGACATAGGAAACGTTCAGTGAGACAAAGCAAACTGATTAATAACTTGATGGAATGTAAGAAGAGACTAAAAACCAGGAATAAAGAGCCTAGGCTTTACCTATTTTACAAAATACATAATGTCAGTAAGAAATTTTGTTGAGTAAAACCAAAGGAAAATAATTAAACCGTATAATTTTTCCCAACAGCTCTAACATGCCTGTTCTTAAATCAAACTTTTTTGGGCAGTGTCTCCCACTCTCTAGGGCTGTCGGCACCCAACATACACATTCCAAACTGTATCGTTTTCTTTCCACACTGAAGGGTTAATACATACAGCATGGCCTTGGTAGCACACTTCATACTCTTGCTGCACTAGCTGACCCTGGAAGGCTGCAGGACACACTGGAGCTGGGCAAAGGTTTCTTCTTCCAAGCGACAGAAATTCTAGCGGCTTCGCAGAGTGCTGATCTGCAGGCAGAGCTCACCTTTGGCAAATGACTGCTATCCATTAACAGAAAGAACAGACTTACAATTAATGTGGAGGAAAAAGAAGGATCATCTAGAATGCAGATGCCAAGGAGGTCCATCGTTTTCCCCAAAATATCCACAGCTAATGCTGAAAGCCCATTTTCTAGAAGGTTCTGCCTCGCCAACAGCAAAGTCACAATCCATCTAGACTTTTTATAGCTGAGGCAGGGCTCCAAAGTCACTGCATTTAGAAAAGCCTGCCGGGCATTCAGGGATCTTCCCAATTTGGCAGTCTGTTTATTCTGGGGGCACCTCCCTGCTTTACTTTCAAGTGAGCCTTACCAAGCCTTCAGTTCTGGCCCCAATGCAGTTTTTCTTTGTTTTTTCCTCATTTTGGGAATATGTAATATATTTATTTGGAAGCAAACCAACCAACCACCTACCAAAATAAAATGAAAGTTGCAGAACTCCCTCCTAAAACCAAACCTCTTCTCAGAAGCAGGGAAAAGGGAAAGAGGCAGGCAGAAGCATGGGGTTCCTTCATTCCAACAGCACCTGCTCTGCCTGGTTTTACATACCTGCATGAGCATCTTTTCCCTCCCCTTCCCTCTCTCATTTCCCAGAAAGGCAGGGACGGTCTTGCAAGCAAGGAAGTCCTTGAGAAAATGCAAAAGGGTTGAAATGCCTGACCAGCCATAAACAGATTTGTGTGAAATACTCCCTCTTCTAAGACTCAGAAACTGATTCTCCATGCAAGCAGAGCAGGCTAATAGTATTCCTAGCAGAGTTCCAGAATCCACTGCACTGCTCCGTTCTCTACCATCTTCCACTGTGCTCTTCGCATTTTTTATTTTTCTATATGCAACAATAAAGTGCAGAGCTCTCAATTCCTATTTGTTGAAGAACTCTTAGCACAAAGGCAGCAAACCAAAGTTATCAGAACTTTAAAAAACCTGTCAATCTCTCTCTAGCATATTGACCTTCCCTTTTCAGAGCTTTTGTAACAGCACTTCTGAATCTCTGCTTTGTGGTATCAAACAAAGTTAATTAAACTCTACTACAAAAAAAAATTCAGAAGCCAAGTTCCTCCCTTCATATACAGATAAGAACCTAACCGAAGGTCAGGACATTCTGAAGTTTTCTGTCATCACCAAATTTGGGACCACACAGGAATATTACATACCTGTTGCTTTTAAGTTTTCAAGATGGTACTTTTTTTTTTTTTTTTTTGCTTTACTCCTGTTATGCCTGCCTTGCTCATGCATCCATCCAGTTTATGATATACCAAGCACTATGGCAAGATTACTTTTCAAGCAACATCTTGAATTATTCTATCACCACAAGTTAAATTTTGCAAAAATAAATGCCTGTTTGCATTCCTCTTTCAGGATCTAAAAGAATCTACTCAAGAGTCAAGTAGAAATGTAACACCTTCTTTTTATTCTCAGAAAACAAAAACCACCAGCCAAAAAATTATTTCCATTCTGGCACAAATGTAACAGAGTAGGTCCAGCATTTTAACAGATCTTATTATGGGAAAGAAGTGTCAATGAAGTTGTAATCAAAGTATTTTAGGAAATAAATGCAAAAACTCTCCATTAACAATAAGCACCTTTATTGACTGTCTTACCATTCAACAGTCATTTCATTCAATCTCCTAAATTGCTGAACTACAGTCCAGTTTAGCATTTAAATAAAAGAGATTTCAATTTGACTTGTATAAAAAGTGGTATACCTGGGTGGCACAGAATTAAAGTACTATTTAAAAAAAGCCATAGACACAAGTAATCACTACCTGTGGTTTTGAAAATTAAGCCCCATATATTTCGAAGTCAAAATTAACACATATCCTCCATATGATGTTATGCTTGTAAAAATGCCTACAAAAATCTGTTTGTTCAGAAGGCAGAGTGGTTGGAAAGTATTTTCTATTTCACCATGTAACAAATGACATCATTTCACAAAAACTACTAGGCAGCAGAATATTTCAGAGAAATTTCACACATTAAAAAAGAACCCAACACCATATAGTGTCCCAACGATTTCAGTAGGCCAACAGAGTTCAGCACAGAAACAAATCTTTGTAGTACAGACTAAAATTTAGCTACACATCATTTGTTACAGTATTTAATTCAATGCTCAGGAAATTTAAAAATTGAATACACCGAGGAATCTAGTAGTCAGATACTGGTTATTCCCACTTTTTTTTTCCTTGCTGTTTTTACAGTATGTCATCTTCTATCTATGTTACGAAGAGTATGCTACTTCACGGTGTTTAAAGCCTCTGCAAAATTGATTAGCAAACTATTTGAGAAGCAAGAAAATCACCTTTTATAAAGATGACTTTTTTTTTTCCTCTCTTATCTTCTTCTGACCTTAATATTGAACTTCTACTCAAGCCAGTAAGAATAAAATTAACCAGAGCTATTTTGCTGCAAGGACACCAATTTCTATGCCAACATGAGTATCTAGGCAAAATTATTTAACTTATAAAGTTAGCGCTTCAATGTAAATTAAATTTCTTCTGAAAGTCCTATATCCTACACAAGGTAAGTTTTTCAACAGTATCCAAGAAGAAATAAAATTCTACCTCAGGAAACAGTAAGAAAAGCTGCTGAAATATATCCTTCATAACACATGCAACATGACATTTCCTGGAAAGGCAAAAATCATGTGGTTTTTTTCCTTTAAAATTCCCCTTTCTGCAGGATGTGAAGATATTCTAATGAGCAAAGTTCATCACTATTACAAAAGAGTGTTGTCTCCCCAGGTCAGTTAGACTTAAGTTCTTTATCAGCATAAAGCATCTGTATGAAAACTGAGAAAGGGAATTCAGTTTGTAGCCGAAATTCATTTATACCCATGCACAGTCTTTTTTCCCCACAAAAGAAATCCAATGTGGGAAATAATCCTTTAAAACAAGGCCATTAAAAAACAAAACAAAAATAAATAGAGCAGAAAAGCCTAAGCAAACAAAGACATACATTACTGAGACAGCAAATGGGATTGTTAGAAGAGATGAGAAGTTAGACCTCTGTGTGACTTCCACATGGCTGAGATCCTGGTTTTCTAGTCTGCTTGGATCACAAGGTTCCCAAAGCAGAAACAGGGATTTATTTTTTTATTCCCCATTCCTGCCTGTGTTTTTAAAGGCAAAGATATCCAGGATGCAGTAAACATTTCATAAGGCTAATACAACTAAAGAGCTGACCAAAAACTTGAGTTCATTTTGTGAAATAATTTAGACTAAAAAATGCAATAGCTTATACAGGAAAGGCAACACACTTCACTCTTAAACCAACAAAAATTTTTGCTTGGATTCAAGCTCCACATTCCTTATTACACATAACACAACTAGATCCTCCAGCTACATTTTTCCTCCATTAACCATAACTTAGTGGAGAAAGTCTCGGTGTACATCCTAGTTACCAAAATCTTACTGTAGAAAAAAAAATGTAGTGTGAAATAGTTGCATACCAGTGAAGGCAGATTTCACACTAAAACAAGTGTTATTAATTACTATGCATTTTTTTGGTATTCTCTGTTCTGGAGAAAATTTATACATCCTTTCTAAGATGCAAGTGTTTGTTAACCAGTATTGGGACAAGAAAAAATACAAGTCTTTTCACCCTTTTTATTAAAAGGAGAAAGTCAAATAAGAAACTAAAACAGGTATAATCAAAATTTCAATCTTCCTTCACTGCGGTACTTAACATTTTGAAAACTAATGATTGTGTCATTTACTAAATAAATGTATCAACCATCTTGAGACATCAAATCATACAATTCACAAATATTCTAACAGAGTAAGAGAGAATTAATCATGGTATACACCCAAAAAGATAGATGATACATTGATATTAGTAAGTTTTTTCATGGTTCCAAATGAGCATAAATGACACAAAGCGAAAATTAAAAAGCAATCAAAGGTACTCAATAGGTCTTGAAGTTTCATGTCCCTGCAAAACACATTTTTTAGGGACTGAAATCAATGACATACAGGGAAACAGAGGCTCACCTTAAATCTAATTCACAACTCTTTTTTGCTAATAATCCCAGGAATATTATTTTTTTCCATAATACTATGTCCAAGAAGTGTAGCTCTTTTAGTGATTTATTTTTCCACAAGGGAACTTTGAGGAGACACAGTAAAGCAAGAAAGGCTCAAGTTTTCTTTTATCTCCTTAACAATTGGGTGCACTTTGTAGCGAGTGAGCTCAATGTAACAAATCCCTTGGAAAAAAAAGGGAAGAGGGAGGGTGTGAATGTGATATTCACGAAGGATACAAGCTTGATAGCCCTAAACCCCAAGGTCTTCCTTTAATTCATAAGATAATGTGGCACCAGCTCAAAAAAGTAACTTTCTTAGCCACTCATTATCATTTGTGATAGCGAGGGCTGCAACACTGACACGGGTCCCTTGGCCCCTCCAAACTACAATAACTTATTTGCTTTCAAGACAGACGGCAAGTTCTCCTTGTCATGTCCTCAGGCTGGAGTAGAATTGTAATTATTTTGTTCTACAGTGATACTTACAAAAGAATAAAACAAATTGGAAGGCCCAACTTGTATCCGGAAGACTCAAAAACATTTTTGAGCTTTTCTTCATTTGCAGGAACTTTTCATACCTGCTAAGCCGATGCAAAAGTAGGTGAACCATAGCTGAGTTTCTTAAAAACAGTCACATTACCTAGGAAAACAAAGCACCTGCTCAATCCCTAATCACATTTGAATTAAATGTTAAATTAAAGAACAATCTCCTACGATCTGTTTGTGCAATATCAGACCAACTCTCCATTTCTAAAATGGAAGCTATTTTTCAAATAACCACCTAACTGAATAAGCTGAGAAAGAGCACAAAATAAAAAAGCAAATGGTGACAATTTCTACAAAAGAATCTTTAAGAGCACATACATTTAAGTCCTGATTTTGTTACCCAAACATTTTAGGTCAATCTTGCAGACCATAAGATACCCTTACAGATCTTCACTGAAAATATTGTAAAGGTGACAGCATTTAGTGACCCAAACATAAAACCCACAGTTCGTGGATCCACCATTTGGCAAAAGTCATCTAAGGAAAGGGAAGACGCACAGGATATTATCATTACTGAATGACCCCCTTGATATTGTACAGCTTCCACAGAACAGTTTGTTCCTTAAGCCCCAGAAATGCCAGAGAACAGTCACCTCGAATTATTTTTACAGCTGGAAATCGGCATTTTTTCAGAATTTAAAATAGCTGTAGGTAAACAGAATTAGCAACACTTGTTCTGAACAAAGCAGCATTCTGTTCCCCCTGCCCCCTCCCCAAAACAGAGGCAAAATGCAGTTACTTTTCTCATCACAGCTCCCAGGCCAAGGACACTGAAGCTTTGTAGATTGCAAATTCCTCCACACACATGACGCAGTGTTATACAATTGAGCAGGGTATCCAGCAAAAAAGCATTTACCAAGTGCTGAGAGATTTTACTCAACGTGCACTTTTCCCATGTACATTATGAAGAAATTTAAGGTATTATGCTGCACTTAAGATTATGCAATTTTAATGACAACAAAATCAATAACATATCAGAAAAAAGAGAAACAGACACTGTCCAAGATTTTTTTTAAGAGATCAGCTGAGATAAGACATCCAAGAAGAATTGATGCTGGACAAAAAAAAAAAAATTACTTCTAAAAAATCCTTTAAAGTTGTCGGACTTTTTTATCAGTGCTTTTAATATTGACATCCAGTGTCTCTACTTTTTTTGTTAGCCGATCCAGCATATCATCTTGCTCATCTATTTCTGTCTGCAGACCAAGAGCTAGGTTTTTCAGACGACTCAACCCAGAAGACATCTCATCTGTCAACAAAGAGAGGGACCATAAGAAATCAAAGCAGTTGTTTAATGTTTAAATAGACACTATTGGGATTCCCTCTTCTCCCAAATCCTGGGTTAGAAAGTGCTAGTTACAACTGCTCAAGTCCGAGTCTTCTCCTCCAAGAGTGGAAGCACCGGTATTTTAACACTTCTACTGCATTACTACCAGAAGTAACCACTTCCTTCTTTTTTCCATTACAAGTTAACTACAAATGCTTAAAACCAAATTGGATCTTTATAAAATTACATACTCTGTAATGTAGTTTTTACTTTTTTTTTTTTAAACTTATTTTATAGAAAATTGGGTACATCTTTTCTCAGCTCAGTATACACAATATGCTCACTACCTCAATTGTTTTTCTTTAAACTTCATGCAGAGATATCATCAACACACTGAAGATTTAAGCAGTTAGTTATTTAACATAGATGGAAAAGCCCCATTTCCAGATTTTCTAATTTGGCTACAAGGAAACTATTTTATTGCACGATTGATTGGTATAAATGCTTCTGAGGCTAGTAAGTTTTGCACAGCTTAGGAGTAGAACAAATGTGCTTCCACTAACTCTTACGCTTGACTATTTCTCTTTGATCTATTCCTTTCTGATTTCTTTCCAATCTGTTCTTTCTAGGTCAGCTAAACAATGACACATGTAAGCAAAGAGGCACTTTGTGTATAAGCTACAGAACAGAGGAAGAGCAAGTCAGACAAAGGGTTTGGGGAAGTAATAAAAGAAATGCAGCAAATTCACAAATTAAATATTTAGCGCCTTTTGATTCTTCTGTTTTCTGCAAAACATGTTTATTTCAAAAGCTGCACACAGTTGTAAATTCTTTGGGTCCAAACTGATGTACAATTTAATATCAGAGTTAACTGTCAGGTAAGTTGAATGCATCTTTCAATGTAAGTGGTAAGCTTTAGGAAAAAAAGGTAGTAAGTATCCATACTGGTATAATCTGGATGTCAACTTGAAGCAGTATTTCCTTATTAATATTACTAGTACCTGCTTAAGATTTTTTCAGAATGGATGGTTAAGCCTGTTTGCCCCAGTGATATTCCAGTCAACTTACAGGATGATTCAATGAAACATTTTCATATCCTGAATATAAGCATTATGGGATACTTCAGCACCATTTCCTCATTCAAATGACAGAGATTTGCTAGTATATTCACATTTGGTAAGAGTGTTTTTTCTTGTTGTCAATATATGATCTAAGGGGACTCAAGCTTTTGGTGTGGGTTTTTTCCCCCCCGGTCTCTTTGCTCAGGGACAGTTCAAAATCTCACTCTTTCTAAAGCACAAGAGTTGAAGTATTGATGCCAATAGCGTATCAGTTTCCACAGCAGATTTATACTATTCCAGGCATCCTAGCCAGTTTGTTTCTCGCTGGTTTCACATGAAATACATTTCTAACTCAAATTTGTTATTAATATTTGCAAGTAGTTGACCCACAGACATCCCACAGCATTCTACCATTCAAATAATGTATGTTTCAATCAAACTTTGGATTCTGCCATGTAGATAGTTTTGAAATGCAGAATACAACCAAAGGATTTTGTTTTTATTATCAAACTTCACATGTGAACTAAAGGAAAAGGTGTTTGTTGGCAATATATTACTTAGTAATTTTCTCTGGCTTAAGAGCCAAAAATTGAAAATTGTATTACATCAAACAGCTTCAATTTTCTCGCTCACCTAAGTTGTTATCAATTTTCTGGTGGTAAGCTCTCAGATGTTGGTTCTTCGGATAGGAATCCCGTTGCACTGAAGAAACTAAGTCTGCTCTGCTGAAATCATTGTCTGTTAAGAGTATAAAATACAGAATATTATATAATAAAAAAAGCTAGCAAGAAGAGGCTTTAAAGTTTTAGAAGGGCTATTAAAAATTAGTCTGACCACAGCTGCCACGTAATCACATAACCTGTTAGCAGGAGTATCAAACAGTCCAACAGCACTATCTATAGGGCACCCCTCAAGATGAACAGTTATCAAGCTACAATTATCATCTTTTGGGCTGCCTTTTGTAGTTCTACTAGGCAGTTGAGAGAAAAAAGAAAAACAAACCCAGCCGCCCAACCAACAAAGCAGGTAGGTTGGTAACTTCTACCAGCAGTTAGCGTTTCCCCAGGTCAAGCCACCAGAGAGTTATTTCTGCCCTCTACTGGACAGACTTTTAATATTATGTGGAGTAGAATGGAGATTAATGTTACCACAAAAGCATTTCTTTACTTACAGAACTGCAACTATAAAGATACCCTGCTGCTTTCTCACTGGTACTAAACTAAATAACTGAACCTCACTTTAAAAAAGGAACAGTTACTTTGTACATAAAAGTCAGCACAGAAGTTAATGTATTGTGAGAACGGGGAACAAGACCCAATCGTGTACGCTTCCTTGCATGAATCAAATAACTACTTCAGTATGAAGGGTTATAGTCAGTGTTTGAAATAACAAGGAAAACATATCTGAAAACTATGACAATTGGTGGTTTAAAAAGAGAACCTCTGAACATATAAGTTAACACTTTGGCAAATATAGGAGAAGGCTGCCTGCGTATTGTGTGGATTCTTGGCTATAGTCTCCTCTGTGCAAATATAAGCACTGGATGCTTTTAAAGTCTTTAGTGGATATAGCATAAATCCCCCACAGAAAGGGCTAAATAAAATCTGTATCCAAGTAAAAAAAATTCACTTCTTCAGTATGGGTATAAAGAGTTTTAGGGGAAACAACTCCCTAGAATTCAAAGCCATGAAGGCTGGGATACAAATCTCCAGATGTTAGGCAGCAACATGAGTCAGCAGTTGGGCAGGCTGAAGGGTCTCTGCCTTCACCACTGTGCAAGTTTGCCCCACATTGATGACAGACATTCAGTGTAAAATAAAGTTAACAAACCTGAATTATCTAGCTTCCTTAAATTTGGATGACTTTCCTGGTATTTTGACTCTTGTTCTTTACTAGACACCATTGCTTCTTTTAATCTAGTAATAAAGAGAATAAAAAGAAAACATTCCTATGGACCACAGGCCTCATTCTGAATCTGTTAAACAAGAACAGGTATAAAATTTATACAAGAAGAGCAAATTTGTAAGACCTGACCCAAAATGTTCCTTTAAAATGACCTATTAGCATTTGTCTTCAGTGAAAGCAGAACCAGTCATTTTAGTGCTGAAAATAGCATACAGAAACTTTGATATCAAAACCAAAGCTGTATCTTCTGTTTTGGAGGCAACCTATTCCTTTCCTCTAGTGGAGGATGGAGGGGGAAGGGAAGGAGAAAATCAATCCATGCAGCATTACCAGGCTTTACATAAATTTCTCAGCTGAAGAGAGACAAGTACTGTAAGACACAGTAACTTCACAGCAGTTAAGTTTTATTTACAGCTTTTAATAGAAGCTAGAGAAATGCACATAATATTTTACTGGAAGCACGTCAATGCTACAAATCATGATTTCCTGATAAGACTGAAGTAAGCATGATAATGCAGAAGACTGAAGAATTACTTGTGTAATTTTGTGTAACTGTTTGCATTAATTTTCCACAAATACAAAGTTATTCTTACCGGTACAAACATAAATAAAAGTAAAAATATTTTTCTCAGAGTTAAAGGAAAAAGGGAGCTAGACACCTTCTCAGGAGTTTACTTGACAGAATCAACAGATCTTTTAAGTTCTGATTTTCTGGTGACATTTCAGAGACGCTGTAGGAGATAAGTCCCCAGTAAAATTTTTATTTTACTTACCGACTGTTAGCATAATATTCAGGGGTGCCATTCTGCTCTGGCTTGGTCTCTGGTGGTTTGGCTTTGAAGTAGTTTACCAAGCCCCCCCAAACACTCTTAATACTATTTATGTGCCTTTGACTAGTCTTCAAGTCCTGGTCCATTTTATCTACCATCTGCTCTGTGCGCTTCAGTGCCTCTCCTTGACGTACAAGCTCCTAACAGATATTTACAGAAAAAGAAGATAGTAAAGCCAAGATAAACTGAAATGTCAAACATTTTTAACAGACACTCTAAAGGGAAAATAACAGAGTTCCTTCATCTGTATAGATTATTTCTAAAGGCATACAGTTTCTTCCTCTTCCTCCAGGGCATTTCAATCAAGAGTTGCTAGTCAGCCATAGTATTAACCAGCTACAAAATCCTCATCACTTCACAACGCCAGGTTCCTGACACTTACTACAAACAGCATCCAGGAATTTTCTGTATTGGCCTTTTGTCAGGTTGACATCTGTGTCTCTTCTTGATGAAACAAGCATGGCACCAGATAGGTGATATAGTGAAAATGCAAAGGTTTATGGCAGGGAAACGAGCAAGCAGAACTATTTCTAGTTGTGAATGACACATTCACTGAGAAGGGATACTATTTTCACATTACTGGGGCGTTCCTGGTAATTTAGAAAGAGAATAACCAAAGGAAATAAACGCAAATAGACTTTTCCCATACTGCAGGAATAATCCTTTAGCTAATACTAACAGTGTAGAATTTAGAAATTCTGATATATACAATTATGTTATTTTCTAAATCAGCAGCACAAACGCTATTCCAAAGTAATCCAAAGATTAATTCTGGCAGGAAAGTTGCCTGCAGCTAAATTAGTGCAAAACAAAGAACATATTCTCTCGAAACTTTGGGTAATTCTAGTTGAATATGACTTCCCCTCCACCCCCAATTCCTCATTTGTGCTTTTCTGGACAAACAAATCATGAGGCTGCAAGTTTGCAGAAGTGCTGCTGAGAACCCTCTTCAGCATAAGCACCTACTGCAGCTGGTGGATGCTCTCACATTAATTTAGGCAATCGCATTACTAACATTCAAGGAAACATCCCATTAGCAGGTGACACAATGGACAAGACCTTTATGAGCGATGTCTCTGAGTATAAGATCTATTCTGAGACAAGTGCAGAAGAACGAAGGAAATGATTAATCAGGATGAAGTGAGCACATCACAAGCAACTGAATAGACTTTTCATTTAACCAAGAGAAGAGCTGAAAACTTTTTAGACAGATAAAGATATTTATAAATGCCCTTAATAAGACTTAGTAAGAATTGTTAAAGGCAGATAAAAACACAGCTGAGTCTCAGTATTGTACAGACAGAGAGGGTCTAACTGGGATTTTTTTCTTCAAAAAACAAACCGCCGCCACCCAGAAAATCAGTCCGCAGTAACACAGAGGGATATGCTGCCTCTGAAACACCGAAAAACTGTAAAGAGAGATATTTCGGGAGACTTTTGGGGGGAAAAAAGAAAACAAGACACCACCCCGCCCCCCCCCCCCGGAGGTTTAAGCTGACAGGCCCGGCGGGAGGCGGCAGGCGCGGGGCAGCCCCCGGCGGTACATCGCAACCGTTCCCCGCTCGCCCCCCGAGCTGCGCTGCCCCGCGGGGCCGCGACCCACCTCGGAGGCGGCCACGCCGATCCGCTCGGACTCGTAGAGGAGCGAGAGGGAGCGGGCAGTGCTGTCGGCGGTGGCGGCGGAACGACGCAGCACCTCCTGCTGCAGGTACCGCTGCCGGTCGGCGCCGCCCGCCTCCCCGCTGCCCCTCGCCGGCCACGCCGCCGCCTCCTCCTTCTCATCGTCGTCGTCGAAGGGGTTGTAGCTCCTCGGGAGGGCCGACATGGTACCGCTGACAGCGGGTCGCGGAGAAAGCGTCCGCGGTGAGCGCCTCAGGGAGGCGGCACCCCCAGCCCTCGCTCCTCACGGTGGCCGAGCCAAGCCTGCCGAGGCGCTCGCCGCCGCCTCAGGCCGCGGCCCGCTCCGCTCCGCTCCTTCCGCCCACAGGTCGCCGCCGCGCGCCGGGCGGAACCAAGGCGCGCGCGCGCCGCCGCCGCCGCCCCCCCCCGGGGCGGGACGAGCGCGCCGAGCACTGCTGAGGGAGGTCGGTTACTGGGAGAAGCCACGCCGGCGCGGGGGCGAGGATGCGGGGCTGGGCGCGCCCATTTGTAGAGCGGGACTTGGGGGCGGGCGGTGCGGCAGGGAGGGAGGGCATCGGCGAGGGGCGGGGCGGGGAACTGGACGGCAGTGAAGCCTCCACGGGCGCCGCCATCTTTGCGGGGTGATTGGCGTTGCGTGATCCCGTGCAAGGCAGCGGTCTCGCGAGAAGGGGTGGGGCGACCCCTTGCCTTCCCCCGCAACATGGCGGCCGCGGCAGTTGCGGCAGCGGCGGCGGCGGCTGCGACGGCGGCAGCGGCGGCGGCGACTACCACGGCGGCGGCGGCCGCTCCTTCGGCGGGCGCGGGGCGGGGGAGCAGCGCGGGCACCGCGCGCGGCTTCTACTTCAATACCGTGCTGTCGCTGGCGCGGTCGCTGGCGGTGCAGAGCCCAGCGCCGCTGGAGAAGGTGAGGGGCGTCCCGCGCGGCTGCCAGTGTGGGGAGAGGCCGGCACGCGTGGGGGGCTGCGTCTGTGGGGGTGATAGGAGTGTCACGCGTGGGGGATGCGTCTGTGGGGACTCGGGTTGTCACGCGTGGGAGTCGCCTATGTGGGGAGGCGGAGGGGCGTCATGCGAGTGGGGGTGCAATCTGTGTGGACGTCACGCGAGTGGAGCCTGCGTGGAAGGGTCGGCATCATGGGTGCCGTGGCGGGGGGGGCATGGGGCCCTTCCTGTGCGGAATATTTGTGCCGCGGGGGTGGGGAGGGCGGGGGTGTCCGTGGGCCTCTCATGCGTGGGAAGGGCGTCAGAGCCAGCGCGCCTGCTCGCGGGTGGGTTTACGCCCTGACCCCGCTGGGGCTGTGGCCGCGCCCGTGGGAGGCCGGGCCTGGCGTCTCCGCCGGTGCCCTGGAGGATGCCGCGCCCTTCAAGCGGGGGCTGTCCTGTGGCCGTGGGAGCGGGCTTCGGCAGCCCGGCTGTGTCCGTGCGGGCTGCTGGGCCTGCGGGACGCGCGGGAGGCCTATCTTGACCCAAAAATACCGTCGCGGTGGGAGGCGTTGGCACAGTAGCCACGGCCGGAGACCTCGGAGCAGCCCCCTACGTCCTCGGGAGGAATGTGGGTCCTCGCAGCGGCTGTGTGTCCCTGAAATTTGTGGAACATGGTCTTGTAGGCGTAATTAGCCTCAGCTTAATTAGGGCTAGTTGCTTTATTCTGTGTATCTGGTTAAATCCAAGCGATGTAATCAGCTCAAGGTAAAATCTGCCTGGTTGAGATAAACCTCTACTGAATGTAAAACCAGACAGGGGGATCTTTGTCTGGGCAGCTCCGGGTGTCCACTGCTGGCACGGGCAAGCGTGCCGCTGTGGAGAGGAGAGGTGGACAGCCTGGTGTTGTGGGAGTTGGCTTCTCTGAGCACAAAGTGCTTGAACTTCTAAATTGCCTTGTGCAATAATGAAAGATGACTAAATTATTGAAAAGCACAGCTCTGTGCTGGTGAAAACTGTAGCGCTTGTTATTGGCTAGCTGTTGCAGGCTTCTTTTCTTAGTTCTTGTTCTGGAAGTCTACCATTGGTCTGACAGCCAACCGTGAATAATTTTTTTAAGCCTTGCTGTTGATTCACCAATATCCAGGGAAATTTTTTTTTTTTTTGCTTGAGAGACTACAGTAGGAGATAAATGATATTAACAGTTCATGTCTAGCTAAAGTTATTCACTCGTGTTATTGCAAATATTAACCTGGTGTGGGACATGTGCATCAGAAGTTATTTTCCAAAGTTCCTATTTCCTCTGCTGTATTTTATGTTGAGCAAGAGGATTATTTGTGTTGTGTTACAGGTCTTGTAATGCTGAGGTCTGGCAGTTTAAGGACCAGAATCTTAAATTCGACTGAGCATCCAGTAAATTGTTCTAATTCTCTAGGGAAATAGGTTCTTGATTTAGAAATTTCAAGGTGGGGTGTTTAAAGAGTTAGCTAAATAGGAAGTAGCTTGACATTCAAACATAGGTATTTGTTATGACAGTCCTTTCTAGGTAATACTTATTAAGGTCAAGGAGATTTATAAACAGACAATATGCTTGTTGCATTTTTCCTGTTCTTAACAGTTCCATAGGAAAACAAAGTATTTGGGAGATTTGATATGTTCTTTAGATGTGTGTTTGCTGGGTATGGAATGAAGTAATAGGTAAGTAGTGAGAAAATAATAGTTCTGGAAACTTACTCTGTTATGTTAAAAGGATTTGAGCAAAAGTTATACTCAGCTAGGTAAGAGTTTATTGTTCAGTGCTGTATATGAAGAATGCATTGGTGCAGCTGTAACCAAAGCTCCATCCACCTGGCTTTTGTTTATAGGAATTGAGTAAATATGATATACATGCCTGCTGCATATTTCTTGCACATCCAAAATGCCTAGTGAATTAGTGGAAGGAAGACTTTGTTGTACCAGGGATGCAAGAATAAGCTCTGTAAGTGTGATGCTCTGAAAAGTTTCAGAAATTCTCTTGAGATGTGAAAACAAGCAAACAGCTTGATCAAGTGTTGAAGAAAACTTTTAAATCGACCCGTGTTGTGGTAAAAATGTTTGATATCTACTTGAGATTTTTCTGTCTTTTTCTAGTTTCTGTCATTCATCACTCTTTCCTAGCCCTTAGATGCTCTCATTAAGATTGATGACTAAAGGAGAGTAATGTGGCCATCTGTCTTCCAGAAAATGGAAAGACTACTGTCCACTTCAAACACAGGAGGTCTGAATGAGTCTTGAAAACCACAGCCTGGCAGCTCGTTTCTCTGCTGTGAAAATATTTGCAATTGTATTAGTGCTGCCCAGGCCTGTTGCTTGGCGTGCTCTAGGGCATGGACATGATGTCTAGCTCTGCTCCGTAAAAGAGAAGCTGGGAGCTTTTTGCATTGCTTTCCTGAGGTCTACTGGTGGATTCTTGAAAGACGGTTTTAACACATGTACTTTTGTTCCCCTGGATTGTTTTGACACTTTCGGTCTTGTTCCACTGTTCTTTCCCTCCACTGTTTTCCAGGTACAAAAACTGCTCTGTATGTGTCCAGTGGATTTCCATGGGATTTTCCAGTTAGATGAACGTCGCAGAGATGCTGTTATTGCTTTAGGAATCTTTCTAATTGAATCCGACCTTCAGGTATTTTTCCCACTTAGGCTAACTCTATTTAACTGTAAAGATTTTGGATGAATTCAAATGTAGTTGTTCAATGAATGAAAAGTTGGTATTTACTATTTATAAAAATAAATAAAAAGATCAGAGATAACAGATGGATGCAGGCAGGAGGAGAGCACAAGCAAACAAGGACAGCACTGACAAGTGTGATAGATGGTAGTCATGGCACTGCCACAGCCAAACTGCTGTTGTGTTTTTCGGTCATCATATCTTAAGGAGAGAAAGGAAAGGCTATTCAGGAGGATTCGCTCAAACCATATGTGTCATTGCGTTCTTCCCCACATGCTTCTAAATGACGGGTATGTTCCACCATACTCCTGAATGTCAGGTTTGTAATAGGCCTTTTCATGCCTGGCACTAGCCAGGGTAAAAAGACAAACAGTGCACGTAGGCTGCATTGTATACGAACATTCCTCTTGTGTCTGTCAGCCTGTTTATGACAAGCCGTTTCTCTTCCCTTCGAACTCTGGGTGTGATTTCGTGCAGAGGAAAGGAAGGAAGGATATACCGAGTCCTAGGTCCAAAGTCATTAGACCTAACTCTTAAGTTGTTTAATGTTGCTAGCGTTTGTATCAGGCCTGAATTTCCTCCTATTTAGTATCTATTTACTATGATACAGTTTACATGCATATTGTCCTTTTTGCCTTTTTTGTACTATGAAGTTTAAATAAGGCAGCTGTATTCACGTTTCGTAGCATTTTTATGATGTTTTCAAAGCCAGCAGTTAATTAATCCTACTCTATGAGGAAGGAAGGTGCTATCCTTTGATTTGCAGATTAGGAAGCTGAAGTGTTACACAGGTGTGTTAAGTGACTTGCATAAGGCCATGGGATGGATCACGTACTGCATTGGGTCTGGCACTCTGAATTTCTAGCTGCCTTAAAATTATTTTGTGACCTGATTGTAAACTAATAAATTGTTTGGGGTTAATTACTGTTCTGGAACTTTTTTCTCCAACTTTCATGGAGAATGAACTGTTGCCTGGAATGAAAGGATTGAACTTATAGCACTGAATTGGCTTTCTTTCATTTGCCTGTGTTGAAATCAGTTTTGCAATGTTCAGGAAGCCTGTGGAGTAATCATTAGAAGCGAGTTCTGTGTGTGGTTAATGTAGTCTTTCCATATGTCTAAAATACCTTGAGATGATATGGTTCAGCTTTTCTTCTCCATTTTAAATAGAGTATTTTCCTCTTTAGCACAAAGATAATGTGGTTCCTTACCTCCTCCGACTTCTGAAGGGACTTCCCAAAGTCCAATGGATAGAAGAAAGCAATGCACGGAAAGGCAGAGGTGATGTTTGGGTTTTTTGATTATTCTCATGGAATGCCAGCCAGGAAATAGACATAACAAAGGTTATTCAGGACATGGTACAAGGGGAGGCGATAGGTCCTGCTAAGTTCTTAGCTCCTGACTCAACAGCCTTTAATATTGATTTTCTTTAGAAGCAAAGAGGAAGCTGAATAGCTCCCAGCTTTCTTGCTTGACTGCTTTGTGATAAATTGCACTTTCCAAATAATTCCGCGCTCAATGTATTTTGTTACTAAATTGGAGAAGATTGCGTAGTAGTTAGAGCAGGAGAGTGGAACCTGAGGTTTGTACGCTTTACATTTAGCTTTGATGCTTAGTTGCTATTTAAACTACTTAATTTCTTGCTCCCTTAATTAAAATTAATATAAGACTACTTTTCCACAAGGGGTATTATAAAATTTAATTTTTTTTTCAATTACTTGAAAGCCTGGAAAAGTTTTTAATTATTGAAGTTATTCTTTCAACATTTCATGCTGAAATTATGATAGTTAGAGTGTACTTCTAAATTTTTTATGTAATACTATGTTTTTCTACAGTCTGTCTCAGAACTGTATGACATGGGAATCACTGATGTTTTCTTGCTTTACTATTATTTGCTCTTTCAGTGTTGATTCTCCCTAACAATGCTTAAGTGGCTTATTTTCTGTCCGTTACTTTGCAGGCTTGCTTCCAGTTGCAGAAAACTTCAGCTTCTGCTTGGTAACGTTGTTATCAGACGTTGCTTACAGGGATGCATCTCTCAGAGAGCAGGTAGAGTTTATTTTAGTTTTTGCTGATGTAGTACCCAATTCTCCCATGCTGCAGTACTGACAGATGTCTAGAGAAGAGTACACCACAGCTGCTTTCTTTCTTGCAAAGGGATTGATTACATTAACATGTGTACTGTTGCATTATTTTGCTTGTGTTAATTGATAGCCAGGTACCTAGAAGATATTCATAAGTCTACTGTCACTTCCAGGTGTCAAAGGATGTCACTTGCTGAGCCCAGAGTTTTAGAATTCAGGTTTTGATACTGAAGTTAGGACTGCTGCAATTTTATTCTGCTAGTACATACCAGCTAACTGCAGACTTTACAAAAGAAGCTGGAACAGCTTCCCTGGGCACTCGAACAGGCTGCCCAGGGAAGTGGTTGAGTCTTCATCCCTGGAGGTATTTAAAAGATGGGTAGACGTGGTGCTTAAGGACATGGTTTAGTGGTGGACTTGGCAGTGCTGGGTTAACGGTTGGACTTGATGATCTTAAGGGTCTTTTCCAACCTTAACGATTTTATGATTCTATGATTCTATAAGCTCTGTAAGCTGAGTGAGGGCAATATACTTCAGTCACATAGCATTAAAAAAATATTGTTTACAGAGGTGCTTACGATAATATTTGCAAGTTTCTTTTGTGTTGTAGTGAGCTAGTATAAGAGAATAATATCTCTTTACCAAAAGTTTTTTTTTTTTTATGTCTGTCTTGATTACTTTAGATTTTGGATGCAATTCTACAAGTAATGCAGTTCCTGTTGGGAATGTGCCAGACCCCGCAAATGCATGATAAAGGTACTACTGAAATAACTCTTTATATTGTTGCTATACCTGTAACTCCTGTCCTCTGAACTTCTGTGTTTTCTAATTATCAAGATCACTCCTGAAAAGTGAGCAGCTTTTTCTTTTGACTTCTCTTAACACATATTTATTCTGTTTGTTGCTGACTGGTAAATACGGAAGCAAGATAAGGGTGTTAATTTGCAGTACCTTCATGGTTATTCCTCTACTTGCACAAGTAAGTCTTTGCAGAGCACATTAGGCTGAAACAGTTCATTGAAGTGGTAGCAAAACCGTGAAGAGGAAGTTCTAAGTTACTGTTAATACACTGTTATATGTGTTTTTCTTTTCCAGAATATTTATGCAAGTATGCAGTACCCTGCCTGATAGGAATTTCTCGAGCCTTTGGTCGCTACAGCAATTCAGAGGAGGCTCTCCTTTCAAAGCTTTTTCCAAAAATTCCCCCACATTCCCTGAGAGTTCCAGAAGAGCTTGAAGGAATTCGCCGACGATCCTTTAATGATTTCAGATCAATTCTTCCCAGTTCTCTACTCACTGTTTGCCAAGAAGGAACGCTAAAGAGAAAGGCTAGCAGCGTATCTAGCATCTCACAGGTTTGTATGACTTGCTGCGTGTTGGAGTCAGTGCTTAGATGGTTTTGTGGTCCTGATGGAGTTAAGACCGCATTAAGCCTGGATACGCACGCAGTCTCTTAACACATTATTTGACCGGATACAGGGATCTTTATTTTGGTTCTGCTACTGAGTTTCAAAATAATTTTGTAGTTTCTGAGCTACAGAATAATCAGTGGCAGTTAAACTAACAACTGTACTAATAAGTCTTCACATGGAACAATTGACAAATCCTATTCCTTGTGTTGTTCTCATGAAAAAGCATTGTAATGTATATCTGCAAATTTGGAAAGCTGGCACTTAATGGCTAACGTTTTCAGAAGTGCTGAGGATACGTGAGCTCTCACTGGTTTCACCAGGAGCTGTGGATATTTGTTGTCTGAGGGGAAGAATGGATTCAGATGTCTTGAAACCACAGATTGCTATTAGCATAGTTTCATACAGTACAGGAGTCATCATTCTCATCTCTTCCCTTTAGTCAAAAGCACTGAACTAGCTTTTTTTAACTTCCCATTTTTGGTTGGAATTGAGCTGTTAGGCCCGGCAATACATAGTTCCTGTTAGGTTTTGCTTGAAGCTGTGCTTCATTATAAAGTGTATGAAGCATTCTCTGGAAG
Organism: Theristicus caerulescens; assembly: GCA_020745775.1. Classification (NCBI taxonomy): domain Eukaryota; kingdom Metazoa; phylum Chordata; class Aves; order Pelecaniformes; family Threskiornithidae; genus Theristicus; species Theristicus caerulescens. The sequence continues at coordinate 16,859,977 of CM036570.1, forward strand.
ATTTTTCAATGTTTTATAAATAGTTTGTAAATTATGGCTTCTGTGTGATGTTTCAGGTTAGTCCTGAACGTGGAATTCCCCCTCCCAGCTCTCCTGGAGGATCTGCAATTCATTACTTTGAAGGTAAATTATTTTGCAAAGGAACAGTGTGTGATTTGGGGGTTTTGTTGCTATTTATAGAAAATTGAAAACCAAAATAATTTTGACCCCTTTCTTTGCCCTCTAGAATTCTTATAGTAATTCTCTGGCACATGTCGCTAGGATTTTGAAAAATTTTGGGGTGTAAAGACAGTAGGAAGTTATTATTAACACCACTGGTTTCCAGGTTCAGTTGTTTCTGGCAGGCTTCTGTGAGAGACATTATTTCCTTACTGCTAGGCTGTGCCTAGTACTGAAGAGCTTAATTCAACTAGGCCAAAAATATTTCAGGAGATTAGGCTGAGTAGCTTTGAAAAACAAATGTTAATATCGTGCCTCACTAGACAACTAAATGGTTGGACTAGGGTCTGGAATTTTGAGACCTTTGTGGCACATTGTATAAATCTAAAACAACTGCTCCGTTTGAAGTAAACGTGATATGGGCCATTGTGTAAGACCTAGTAATTTGCTGAAGTGAGAAATAATAAAGGAGACACTGAAGTCAAGTGCTCACTAATGTGTGTTAATGACTGTATCACAAGGCAGAAACGTGAAATGTTTTCACGAATTAATATACAAACTCTTAACCACTGAGTTTTTGGTAGAGCTCTAGCTGTGAGTTCTATGTCAAAGCAGGGCTTCAAAATAAACTGTCTTTCATGAATCAAGTGGAGGACTGGCTCTGCATCTGAGGTGTTTTTGTGTCTCTGGTTTTGTCTGGCCCTTTGAGGTTTTTGACAGTTTGGGCGTTCTCTGTTTCTGGGTCATTCTGCTCTCTTGAGCCCTGACTTAAATTAATTTCTTCCACGTTACTTTTCTTTTTCCTTCATGTTACTATTTGTAGAGGCATCTGTCTTCCTTAATCATATCATGGGATTGCAGGGTAATTCAAATATCATTCTTAAATTGCCAAGTAGGAAGAGACCTGTTTGTCTGCTGTCCACCCTGTTGAACCAACCTATACTTCTTAGATTTTATGGTCTTCATGTTTTGAATTAAAAAAACAAAAAACAAAAAAACAAAAAAAAAAACCACCCAAAAAACCAAAACACTGCAGGTTAGATAGAGACTATAGTAGTAGAACAAAAATAATCAATTAAAACTGTAGGTGGATAGTGGACAACTTTGTAAAAATTTCAGAATAATTTTAATTGTGTCTCTAGCAGAGTTATGATTATTTTAATCAGGATTTTATTTTCAATACTAACTCCTACCAGATATTTCAGATACAGGCAGCCCTTGTATTATTTCCAATAATATAGTTTATGATAGTCTTACTTTCTGAAGAGGATGAGTAATGGCCTTGTTTTTATTCTGGCCAAGGCTAACGGTTTAGAAAAAAGGACTGAAAACTTGGGGGTTTTTTTGGGTCAATAAATAGTGTTGCTTGAAAGCCTGTTAATCACAAGAACATTACTTTAGCACAGGCAGCTGAGTAATTTAGAAATTACATCTCTGCCTTTTTAAAGTGGAAACAGTGCCAAAAGCAGTATGCTTAGCAAGTTGTTTGCTTCATTGAATCTGACAAATAATTTGATTTCTCTTTGCCTTCAAATTGCTGTAGTGAATTGGTGCCTCTGCTAAGATGAAAGCTGCGCCACATATTCATTTGATCTAATATAGGGGAAGACATTGCAAGATAGTTTTGACTTAACCTGTTCTTTGCACCTATAAGCTTTTGAACAAAATGGCATTTACAAATGTTTTCAAGTAAATGTACATCAGTAGTATGAGAAGACTTCTTGTCAGCAGTGTCTCTGACATGGACACAAGTCATTGAAATGCATTATTCCATTGTGACTGTAACCTTCTAATGAACAAATGCATTTTTTCATCAGAATTTTCTGTCTTGATTTACCAGTAGATTAGCTGAAATGCGCCTCTTGATAGCTTGCAAGTTAAAGACTGTACCTGTGTTGGAAATAACTCTTTAGTAGTGACTAAACATTACCATTGAACAAAGTTTATATATTCTCTCTCTTCCCAAACTTCTATTCCTGTTATTTTTTTCTGATCAGGTTCATATCTTCCTGATGGAAGTGCACTGGATCCTGATTATTACTTCTCTACAATCAGCTCCAGCTTTTCAGTTTCTCCTCTCTTCAATGGCATTAACAACAAAGAGTTTAACATCCCACTGGAAATGCTCCGTCAGCTGTTGAACATGGTATGTGATGAGTTCTTATGAAGGCTGCAGTGAGATTGCATTGTAGATATTCATGCTAGAAATAGATGCAGTTTAAGCTTTTAGAATTGCAAATAAAAAGACGGTGTTTGTCTCTCAAGCTTTGTGTAATGTTATTTTTATGGCATTGAACATCATGCTTCAAGAATATTCTTAAAAAGCTCTCATATGAACCATGAAGAATTTGGAAAATCAAATAAGTTTATGCCAGCTTATTCCTGTTTGAGTCTTGCAGACCACTTGATCTGAGGTAATTTACATGCTGCTAGTTGCTGAAGTAGAGGATTGGCTTTTGCTGTGAGAATGAGATCCTTTTCTAGAAGGGTTTAGTTGCTGGGAATTCACGCAAGTGACAGAAACTACTGGCCCTGTCTGCTTCCTGCACCAGCTATTTTGGAACAGCACACAGAGGCTCGAATATATTTATTCTTGTTGCAGCCAGAAATTCTCGTAGCCTTAATTTCATCTGACACTTTGCAGTCAAGTGACCTGTGTTTTCTGTGCACGGGCAAAATTGTATTGTCTTCCTATCTAGAGCCATCAACAGCAAACATCCTTTTTTTTTTCTTCCTCTGTAGGTAAAACAGATCGTTGGGGATTCTCTGCTAAAGACCTTAGATGCAGTTGTAGCTGAAGTTGCAGAGGTATGTTTTTAAATTCCTTTTCTAATGACCTGAATACTTTATTTTTTTGTCTTAATAATTAATACTTGGAAAATTAGTCTTTTACCTATGTAAGGTATGCCTTCTCTTTGCAAAGCAATACTAATTTCCTGTTTGAACTGTTCTTCTAGTGCTTTAAATCTAGCCTTGGACTGTGTAAAAATGAGAGGGTGAGGGGGGAATGTTTTTCACTAACATAGAAGGAAATTGTTATTCTCTTAAAAAATGAATCATTTTCTTATTTTAGCTCTTGTTATCCTGTTAAATTACAGCATTGGTTGCCCAAAACTGATTTACTGTAGACTAAGGTCTTTATTGCATATTACAGTAACATTGTCTTTTTTCATGTAGATAAAATGTGTTGGTTGTTTTCTTTTTCTGGCTTGGAAATCACTGCTGCTCTTTTAGGTGTCATTTCTACAAGTTTAATAGTGTTACAGTTTGTGGACCTTTACTTTCAGAGGTGGCATACTGGTTTCTGTAGGTCTGTGAGTCCTTGTTTTCCCCTTCCTGGGTGCAGCTCTGTAACAGCCTCCATCATGTCTTACGGCATTAGCCTCATCTCCTCGGGGGCGTAAAGCTGTGTTGAAAAGAATATGTGTTCAGTTGTGTGGGAGAATTACTTTGCTGTTCTCTCCAGCCTTCCTTCGAGTACTGCCGTATTTGAAATGTAGGCCTAAGCGGAGACAGCTTCAGTTTCTCTTTTTGCTATCAGTAAAATGATAGGTTTGAATCATCCTCTTTTTTTTTTTTTCCCCTTTTTCTTTTTTAACAACACTGTTACAGGGAACATGTATGTGCTCTTCAAATTGAAGGAGTGACTGAATCTTGTTTAATGCACTGAATGGCTGTACTTTTCCTTTTGATAAAAGTAGGGGGGGAAAGCTGTGAAGTTACTTTTGGTACCTGTTTTAAATGCTTATTTCCATTGTGGAGGAAAATAATTATGTGACTGGAACAAGAAGATTTATTTATCCATACAATGGAAAATACTTAATTTTGAATCTAGCAGGTTGCTTCTTTTCTCTTTCAGACGGGTGCTAATACAGATCTCTATTATAAAACATTCAGTGACCCTCTTTATCTTGCTCAGTTTAAAATGCTGAGAGACACATTATACTATATGAAAGGTATAGTATTTGTATTTTTTTTTTTATTTATCCTTCATTATGTTTAGGATCCAAAGCGTTGTCTGCATTGTATGAAGTGCTTAAACATAGGGGTTTGCATTTAATGGGAACTCCACGTATGCGGTAAAATTTGTATTTTGAAATGTTTCCATATAAAAAAGGTGCTATGGAAATAGGAAAAAAATATTTTGAGCACCACTAAAAGTGTTAATAGATGGCATTTCAATTGTCTGCTTACTGGTGGACTTTGCTATGAAATTTATCTTTTAGGTAGGGGATGAACTTTATGAAATCATTTCCTTTATAACATAGCAAGGGATTTCATACATGCTGTCGTTCTGACACACTGACTCCCATCCTTCTAGCATAATGCTATTTCCTTTTCTTTCTTTAGACCTTCCCAACTCATTTGTGAAGGAAATCCATGATTTTGTGCTAGAGCAATTCAACAGCAGTCAATCAGAACTTCAGAAGATCCTTCATGATGTGGATCGACTGCACAATGAACTGAGTCCTTTAAAACTGCGTTGTCAGGCTAATGCTGCCTGTGTGGATCTCATGGTGTGGGCTGTGAAAGATGAGCAAGGTAAAAAAATGCTCTTTGGTCTCTGGAATGTCTGCCCTTTTTTTTTTTTTTTCTTTTTTTAAGTTATAGAAATACTTACAAGGTCTCTGAGAATAGATGATGCTCAGAGAAATATAAAATAAATTCAGTGGAATACTTTTTGCTATTAGAATACAAGAGTAAAACTTCCATCAAAAAGCTGTGAAATTACTTAGCTAGGTAGTTAGACATCTCTTCATAGAAATGGAAACAGAAACATCCTATTGGCTTATCTACAAGAAGTGGTATGATTGATGCATTACATGCAGCTGCTTATTTTCTAGTTTATTTTATGTTTTTAATTATTGCTCTTAGTGTCTTAAATGTTTCTCAGTCACTCTTTTAAAGAAAATGCTTTTTCTTCATTGCTAACAGGACTGGGAAGCTCTTTCTCACTTTTTCTCAATTTTTTTTTTTCTTGTTGTATAATTCTTACACATCCTCTGAATATGTGAAGAATTTTTTCCTTTGGACCTTGCAATACTTAATTTCTGTCAAATGTGAGGTACGCTCAAAATCAACTTCCAAGTACTGTCATTCTTTCAATCATAGTGTTTGACAGAGTTGTTTGGTGCAGATACTAAGTTTCCAAAACTCTTTTCACAGAAGAAGCATTAAATCTCTTTGAAGATTTGTAGTATGAGGAGAGTGAAGCTGATAAATCTTCTGTGTTGTTTTAGAAATTCCAGTAAGCATTGGGTTGTGTGTGGCCTAATAGCAAATCTGATAAACATAATTTTTTCTGTTGGATTTTTCATTTAAGGTGCAGAAAACCTGTGCATCAAGTTATCAGAGAAGCTGCAGTCGAAAACCTCAAGCAAAGTCATTATTGCTCACTTGCCACTGCTAATTTGCTGTTTGCAGGTCTGTCTTTACAGTATTTGTACTACATCAGTGAGTGAGAGCTTGGGGAGTCTTACAGGTTGCTAGAATAACACTTTTTGTCTGCTATTTGCATCGCTTTCCATCAATGTGTTCTATGTTTGGATTTTAGAGGTCTGGTGTGGAAACCAGAACTGTGGTAGAGTAGTGCTTTCAAAATTTTCTTTTCTCAACTACTTCTTGAAGAATAATATTAATGAGCTTTTTTAAATCAGTATTTAATTTCTGAAATATTTCCCTTCTTAGTCCATTACATAAACAGTTAAAATACTGGGACTGGCAGATCACTGAGTTTTAAGACTAAGACTTGGTTATTCTAATTTTTATGTCTTCTTATTGGGCACTTACTCATAGTCCTACAAATGTGGTGTTTTCCACCACATAGTAAATAGTAAATTATCAGGATTCTCTAAATGTTGGAACTTTTCCAGTAACTATTTTTAGAGAGTGCAGTTCATTTCATGTAACTCCTGTGAAATCACCCAGGAAGACAGCAGCAAGGCTTGACTGGCATGATGTGCTCTAGGATAACCTAAAAGAATTAGAGGCTAGAAATGTCTAAATCTTCTGCTAAAAATTGAATCCCTCAGAAGTATGTATGGTTGGTTTTGGTTTTGGTTTTTTTTTTTGTGTGTATTGAGCTGAAGTTGCAAGCTTACAGTTGAAATAAAAATTGTGCTGTGATATTCTAAAGCTATGTTCCTTTCCCCCCCCCCCCCCCTTTCATTTTTTAGGGTCTAGGTCGTTTGTGTGAGAGGTTCCCTGTTGTCGTTCATTCTGTCAATCCATCCTTGAGAGACTTTCTTGTGATACCTTCCCCAGTGCTTGTGAAACTTTATAAGTATCATAGCCAGTATCACACAGGTAAAGGAAAAAAGGTCATGTTCCAAAGGATATGCTAGTGATTGTTTTCCAACTTTTATGTCTTTTTGATGCTTTTGGATATTTTGTGGTGATATAGCTGTAGGGGGAAATGGAGATGCATTTGTGATTTTTTTGGAGGTGGAGAGGAGGAATGCAAATCAAATACAAATCAAAATAGGAGTGTATCTAAGGGCAAGCAGTGTATGTAGAACTACATTTTATCCTAGCACCAATGTTGCTGTGCCTCTTCTGCTGAAACCAAGATAGTCTTACTTCAAGCACTTTTGTCCTGAGTGAGATCACTAACAACTGTAGTGTGATGCTGCACTATTGAAGGTTGTATTATGTGTGTCAATCTCCTGCATTCAATTCAGAGCAGTTTGCTTAGGGCTTTGTCCACGTGGTTCTTCAAAAACCTCCAAGGACAGAGATTCTACAACCTGAGCCAATGCATAATTATTCTCATAGTGGGGGGGAGGAATTACATATCTGGTTGTAACCTCTGTTGTTTCAAGTTATGGCTGTTGTGTATCATTCTCCCATGAAGCCTGCTTCTGTCTTCTTGGTAACCTACTTTACACTTCGGAAGGCAGCCGTTAGGTCTGTCCAAAGCCGCCTCTTCTCCAGGGTGAACAAGGCTGTGTTCCTCAGACTCTCCATACAGGTCTTGTGCTCCAGCCCCATGACCATCTTGATGGCATTTGGCAGGTTTTTTATTGGTGTTTTTAAATTGTAATGTCAAGTTATGATTTCCAAAATGAAAATGTTCAATTTAAATCACTTGCTAATGCAAAAGCAGTATCTTAATACTAAAGCAGAACAGGTAAAATGAGAACTGAAGGTGACTAAATTTAGGAATAAATGTTTAGGAATAGTTAAATGCAGTAATATCTTGCATAGCTAGTGACAACACATGTACTTCCAAAGTTCTTCAGCTCAGCTCTCTGAGCTGTAAAGTAAGCTGTTTTGCACTCGCTGACCAGATATTGCCCTGCCTGTGTGTTCTCATCTTGGGGAAAAAAAAAGGTATTTCAAATGGTGGTGATTTTGGTACTCTGTGTTCTTAGTAGGTGGTAATGACATCAAGATTAGCGTAACCAACGAGCATTCAGAGTCCACTCTAAATGTAATGCCTGGCAAGAAAAGTCAACCATCCATGTATGAGCAGCTGCGTGACATTGCCATAGACAACATCTGCAGGTAAGAGAGAGACTTACACCATGTTGGAACACATGTTTTATTTCCCTAGCAGAAAAGTATTGTGACTGTTCAGAGGGTGCTGCTCTGTGCTGCTATAACGGCTTTTTGCCTTTTTTTAATCATGAGTTCATTTTCCTTCAGACATCTCTTGGTTCTGTTTATGACCTAATTGTAAAACAATAATTCAGTCTCATTGTTTTGCTTCCCACCTACGTAATTCATACTAGTCACCATTTTGATACCTAGTGGAGTTTTTGTTTTCTGCTTAGATTATCACGTTGAGCGAGCCTCCTGTAACAGAAGGATTGTTACGCACTCAAACGTGGGCAGTGTAATGATTATCCTTCCCTTCTAGACAGCTACAGAATGCTGGAGGAAAGACAAATAATTGGTGACTAGAGACAAGGGATTAAAGTTTCTAAAGCAGTGGATTCTGAACTGAGCTTAGCTTATTGCATATACCCATCTGTATTGTTGCTGGAGAAAGCAGCAGTAGAAACTTCCGCTCATTTTTTAAAATACATCTGCAGCGTTCCTAGGCAGTCAGTTCTTATATGTCAGTATAAACTTTTCTCCCTTATACCTGGCATGCATTTATAGTAGTAAAAAGTCAAATGTTTAATTCGTGCATTTTTTTTTTTCCTCTGGCTGTTCTAGCAAGTTTTCTGTTCATTGTTATTCCAGATGCTTGAAAGCTGGCTTGACTATAGATTCGGTGATTGTTGAGGCCTTTCTTGCCAGTTTATCTAACCGTCTGTACATCTCTCAAGAGAGTGATAAGTAAGTTGTTAGTCATCAAACCAATTTTTTCTTCACTCAATGAACCTAAAGCTTATTCTAAGATATAAGTACGGGCAGCATTATTTTAGAATTAAGTGTCTCTGAGATTAGTGAGCTTGTATGTGGGGTCAAGATGTTCCCATGCAAATCTTTGCAGAGCTGAGCCCTTGTTTTCATACTGAGAGGTATGGATTCATTTTTATCTGATTGAATCAGCAAATCTTTGGTGAGTATTAGCCAATTTTGAGTCCTAGATTGAGTGATACTCTCTCTGCTGTACCCTTCAGGCTTCAGTCATCTTTTATGGTTAGACACGGCTTCTCACTTGTGGCATTTGACTTGCTTCATTTGTAAGAGACTTGCCAACCAAGAAACCTCCAAAGGGAGGTCCTGTAGTAGCTGGTCTAACTGTCGTGTATTAATGTTTTGCAGATCACTTCTACCTCTTTTCACTGTGTTTCTAGAACAGTTTGTTCCTGGATTAGTGTGGCTTTCTTGGATAGTGTTTGGGGGGGGATGTTTTTTATTTCAAAAACCAACTTGTGCGAGTATATCTCTAATGTTAATGTTGGGAGTAGATGGGTATATAGAGTAGCAATATTAAAGCTGTTAGCGATGTTTAAATTTAGTATATGAACTGTTTGTTACATGAAATGTAACCATGCTTGGAGGTCTTGATAACTGTTGAACAGTTACATGTATGGTTTTGGGTTTTGTTTTGGTTTTTTGTAACAGGGAAGCTCATTTGATTCCTGACCACACAATTCGTGCTCTAGGGCACATTGCAGTGGCACTGAGGGACACCCCAAAAATGATGGAACCCATCCTACAGATCTTACAGCAGAAGTTTTGCCAGCCACCTTCTCATCTTGATGTACTCATCATTGATCAGCTGGGCTGCTTGGTCATCACTGGAAATGTAAGGAAAGAACTGGCCAAGAGAGTGCCAGTTCATGATCCCTTTCCTTTAGTTAAAAGGAAACATATTTTAGAAACTGCATTTGCAGAAGGCTTTTAAGGTTTTTCTTTTCTTCACCACAGGTATGCACTTGTATAATCCTCATGTCTCTGTGACATCAGAAAAACAAAAGCTAATTAATAATGTGTAAAATGCTGTCCCTGTAAAGAAAATTAGTCCCCATAGAAAATAATAAAAGTTTTTTTTTTTTAAAAAAAAAAACAAACACCAAACTCAATGTTTTCAAAAGTTATTAAGAAGTTTGTAAACTTGGCTTATGTCCCAAATAGGTGCACGATATCTTTTTTCATATCAGTAATTAACTTTCAAAGTCTTGTAGGTCCATATATTTGAAAGTATAGATTGCCTTTTTCAGTTATACAAGGATTAACTGACTTACCTTTTCCGAATGTAATTTGTGCCTCTGAGCGAGCAATTAATTGCCAGAACTCAGAAGCCTGAAAAAAAGTTTTCCATCAGGAAGGTGGATTTAAAGAATTTTGTAAAAGAAATCTGCAAAATTTGAGCAATTAAAAACACTAATGAAAGCACTTCCGCTGTGTGCTTTATGGAAGCTGAAACTGTTGCTCAGGCTATGACTAGATATGTATCTCAAGAACTTTGTAGTACTTAGTGTATTTTACAGGGTTGTTCTTTAGAGAGATTGTATTCAGTAAGCTCTACTTGGTGATCTGTGGGTGGTGTTTTGTTTTTTTTTTTTTACAGCAATATATTTACCAGGAGGTGTGGAATCTGTTTCAGCAAATCAGTGTTAAAGCAAGCTCAGTTGTTTACTCTGCCACAAAAGACTATAAGGATCATGGATACAGGTAACACTTAGTTGTGTCCCTTAAATGTACGAATACTATATCGAATATCCTTTATGCTACATCAGGGATTTTCACTTTTTCCCATTATGTTTTATACGAGGTTATAAATAGTACTGTTCTTTTTTCTTTTTTCTTTGATGTTAAAAAGTAATATATTAGTTTAAAAATAGTAGCACTTCATAATGTAGAGATTCCTAAAAATGTTTTTCACTACAGGTAGTATTGATTCCCCCTCCCCCTCTGTAAGGAGTCAATGTTTGTAAATGGTAATTGACATTGGTGACTTATGTTATCTGTAACTAGAGTAATTAATATCTCAGCCTAGAAAAGCTAATGAAGTTCCATTGGGTTTTGTGTGTGTGTGTTTTGTTTTTTAAATGTGGCCCCACTATTTGTTAGGGATTAAATGCAAGCCATTAACAATTTAATTCTTAGTATGTAAGTATGCATTGTAGTCCCTGTTATAACCAAAGATTATCACTGACTTGGTTGATAGTTGGGTAGGCTGGATATCTTTTAATGTAGTATGTGAGTAACCTAGAGGACTATTCCTGTCAGTATGTTTTAACATACTGTCTGACCCAATGCAATCTCAGCTTTAACACAACTGATACTAGTTCTGATTCTTCTGCTCCAGAGCTTTCCCTATCCAGAAACACAGCCCTTTGCTGCTTTTTATCTGTAGCCATATCTGCTACAGGAAAGTAATTTCCTTTTGGCCGTGACAGCATCATAAATGAAATGTCCTCCAGAGGCAAAGCTTACATATAGTTTTTCACTTAAATACTGATTGCATTTCAATTATTAGCAAAGTGGTGTGCTATTCATAAAAACAAAACCCAACCCCCCAAAAAAAAACCTGAGTGAAAAAATGTCAGCAGCCTAATTACAAGAGTTACTATCAGCATTATGAAGAAAGCACTGAAAATATAACACTTTGAGGAACTGCTTGTTCATAACTGTTCTTTCTTCCCAGACACTGTTCCTTAGCAGTCATTAATGCCCTAGCTAACATTGCTGCTAACATTCAAGGAGAACACCTTGTGGATGAACTACTGATGAACTTGCTGGAACTCTTTGTTCAGCTCGGGCTAGAAGGAAAGAGAGCTAGTGAGAGAGCAAGTGAGAAAGGACCGGCACTGAAGGTTGGATATTCACTGTTTTTTAATTGTATGCATCTGTGCATTTATATGGATGGCACTACTAAACATAGTCTTCTGTCTGTTTTTTTTAACCAAACCCACACCTTACACACACAGAAAAAAAATCACGCTTCGTTAAACCCAAGAATGTGTTCTGATCATGGAATATGAGTGCAGGTCTATAATGCCTTTCAAACACCTAACTAATCTGTGTATAGCATCTGAGATAAAGCAGTGGTATATCTATTGTTCAGCTGAGCCTGATTTTGTGTGATGTTGAGTAAACTGGAGTGTTGAGCTGTTAGAGGCAGAGCTGCAAAGAGAAATACGGAAGGCTGACTACTGAATGCCTCTTACTAATTCTCAAAGTGTCTTTAGATGTGACAGAATTCTACTTCTAATTTTAGTGGTGTCATAAGATCATAGGAAAACTCAGGTTGGAAGGGACCTCAAGAAGTCATCTAGTCCAACGTCCAGCTTGAAGTAGTCAGCTTATGTCATCATGATTAATCCTGAATTGCTGCTATGAGTAGGTGCATCTTGATATTTTTTTTTTTTTTCCCCCAAGATCCAAGTTGATGCAGGCCTATCTATCTAGGCTCATAATGGAAACAGTGCAGTGAAGTGAAAATTACAGATTTAATAAAAATCTCTGATGATTTTTAGGGGTGCTTTATTTAGAGAGCAAGTTCATTCAAAAAGCTTGCCTAAGAAAGATGAGACTTGTCTCTTAGATTAATTTGTGTGGTAAGAATGCTTTGCAGAAGAGTATATTTGAGTGATTTTGTTTTAAAATAGGATTCTTTTTAAATGCAATTTTCAGTTGTGATTTGTGAAATTTAACACATACTGGCCTTTAAAAGTCGATGAGAAGGTTTGGAAGAGGAATGTCTTTAAATGCTAACTACATTTCTGCAGGAGCAGTTTATATGCAGTTATGTTATTCACTCAGAACTCTCTGCTTTTTTTCTTATATGAAGACTTTCTCACTTCGCTTCGTATTAGCTTTTCTTCCCATTTCAATAAAGTATCCACAGGACTCCATGTGCCTGTTCTACTTAAGAAGCAAACAAAAATCTCAGCCTTTCCCACAATACGTTCCTCTCATCTTTGCTCTAAAATATACTCGTAAACAAGCTGTTAACCTTGACTTTTGCTCTTGAGATATATATTATCATTTGAAAAGCAAAATGTGGTTGCGCCCTACTCATAAAAAATCAGAGCCTTCCTCCGGTTATGTTCCTCTCTAGTGTTCAAATACTATAACCTCTTGGCATTCGTGCACTGCCTTAGGATAACTTGTGAAACCTCAAGGTGTTTGATAGTGATTTTATATACAAAAAAATACACTTGTATATTTTAATAATTCAAATGTGTTCATACTGGAAAGTTAAGGTTTTCTTGGAGATGCAGATTGAGAGCTGTTTCCTGCTTTTTAGGGCAGATAGGTAACACTTCCTTTTGAAATAGGCACATTTTCCTAGTACTGAGGGGAACAATGTGGGTTTTTTTCTTTTTAACCTCTTTTTTCCTCCCTCCTGTGCATGCTACATTTTAATAGTACTAAGTTCTTTCTTTATCCTTTTATGGGATGGGTGAACTCTTGGTAAATCCCTCTGAAAGGAATCTGTTTGCTTTGAAGATAGACTGCATTTAATCAGGGATATCAGCTCTTCTCTTAAAAGGGAACTAGGACATGTCTAGAATCTGCTTTTTGTGAAGTCTGTGGTGGAAAATTTCTCTCCACAGGTTTCATAGATCCTTTTAACCACAGATAAGCGAGCTGAAATGGTGAAAAACATATTGTAAACATTGCTCTAAAATGACACTTCTAAATTAGTTTCCACCCTCCTCCTTCCATGGATATTTTTCCACTGTTTCAGTTTTGGAATCACTATGGGAGACAAACTGCTGCACTGACTTAAAGCCACCTGCAAACAGAAAAATATGTGATTGATTTAACATGGATTTGAGCTAGGAGGCAGTGTTTCTTTATTATGAAGATACTGATAGCAGTTTTCATTAGAATACTCTACTCAATGTAGAGTAAGTTATGAAAGGTATTCTGAAGAGTGAGTTACTTCATTTTCAAGAAGAGATAAAGTAGGTAAAACACTGCACATGCTGTGCTCCCAAACAAAAGCAATTTTTTTCTTTGATAGTTTGCCTATGTCCTCCGCTTCTCAGCGTACCTTTTTATGGACTTAAATTTGCTTGCTAATCATTAAAATGCTTCAGTGGCTTATTTGTTCTGTTTTAAACCAGATTTTTCAACCATGCAAAAGTGGCTTCTGTGAGGGGAAGAAAAATAATAACTTTTTTTTTTCCCCCCTGTTGCTGATACTTAACATAAATGTCCTCAGAGTATGCCCAGGGATGGAAGTAATTGCATCTTCTTCATCCTCAGTGCCGTATATTTTCATAAAGAGGCTGATATTCCATTTTCGTAACAAAAATGCTAGTAGAAAAATGGGGTTTCTACAGTTCTATCTGTTGGTGTTGTGTACTTGGTTCTGGCTATCATTTAGCTTGCATCTCTACTCTGACTCTGCAGCAGTTTGTCATGTGCAGTGGACTGTCCTGATGCTAACAAAAAAAAATACAGTGGCTTTTTCCAGTTGTTCCTACCCCATAGAGTGACTCGAGTGCTGTTCTTTTATTCCCTTCAAAAATATTTAAGGGTCCATCTTTTGTTTTGCTTTATCTTGGACACTGCAGGAAAGATAACTAAAATATGTTTTAGTTGGGTTGTATCATTTTTGTTTCATCTGAAGACTATTTGGCTTTGTTCCCCCCCCCCCTTCTCTCCTTCACTCTCTCTCTTTTAAAAAAATTGCTTTCTTTTGGTTTATCCTACTTCATGCAAAGCTGTACCCTGTTAGCATGTCTGCCTTGCCTCCTCCCTGTGGGACCAGCAGTCTCTGTACCTGGTCTCTCTCTTGTAAGGAGGAAGCTGGAGAGTTCTCTCCCTCCCAAATCCAATGTGCAGGGACATGGGAGGTAGGGAAAGACTTTAGAGAGGAGATGTCTCTGAGCATGGTATCTGTGCTATCACTGTTTACCTTATCAGAGAAGGTGAGAGGCAACGTGCTGTGTGCAGTGAATGTTTTCAGTTTTTAAACACTGTATTTGGCCAAGAGCAAACACACTTGTTGTAGAGAGTGCAATTAAAAAAGTCCTAATAAGTCAAAAGAAATATGTATTTTCTCTATCCTTCTTATATTTCAATGGAAAAGGCTGCTCCCCCTGCTTACATAAATTCTTGAAAACTCTTTACAGACTTGTTATTTTTTACGTCATTTTGGTAGTAAAATGAGACTTTTAGTAAACATTTGTCGGTTGTCTGTGGCCACCCATTTAATGTGAGCATTTTTCTTGCAGTTGTTGGATGCCAGAGTAGACATGGTATCAATGACTATTTCCCCCTGCTTTAGCTCAAGGCATAATACCTAACTTCCAAACATAGAAGGCCGTGTGCTGGAAGGAGAAAAAAAAAAATCCCTTCAATAGTCTGTGAGGAGCCACCTGAAAAGCTTTGTTGGAAGACTCCAGGGTGTGCCCGGTCCTGTGGATTTTTGGGGTGCTCTCTTGGCCGCCTCGTGCACATCTGTTTGCAAGATACAGAGTTGTAATTGGCAATGTATATTTTCATTTGCAGAGACAGTAAGAATGTTTGATGCTTGAAATATGTCTTGTAGCAGGTATTTTAGAAATGCTTTTGTAGATATTTTGATAATTTCCTTTTTCTTTTCCAGGCCTCCAGTAGCGCAGGGAACCTGGGTGTGCTTATTCCTGTTATTGCTGTGGTGAGTATCCAATAGTTGGGTTGTTGCTAACAGAATAATTTTTCTCACATATATCAAATATCAGTGCTATTTCATGGTCCAATGATTTGATTAAGCATCCAAGAGAAATATAATAGTATTGTAAAATAATATTTTTTGCTCTAAGAGGGGGGGAAACGTTTGTTTAATAATGACATATCTCTTAATTAATCTTTTGTGATTCAGGGTTAGATTGTTGCTAGTCATGAATTAAAGAGATTCATGAGCTAAATAATACCACCGGAGATATTTCTTTGAATAGTGTTTGGCATGCAATGTAATAAACAGCATGTATCTGCGGCCTGGGGAGAAAAGTGAAAAACAAAAGGGAATAGAAACAGAGTTAAAAATAAATCTTAGTTTGGCAGCACAGTGAATTCTGCTTCTTAAAAGGAAAAAAAAAAAGAAAAAAGAATCATTGAGAAAGGAGGGAGGAAGTGTCCTGTGTCTTCTGAAACTAGAATTGGCTGTCATGCTGAAAGCATTTTAGGAAATGTGCAAGGACACTGATGTCCGTTCCAGACTCATTTATTTTGAGGTATATCTGGTTTTGGTCTTGGATGACAACTTTTTCTGGGGGAAAACCAGGTTTTTTAACAAAGTATAACTACTAATTCAGCCAAAAATTGGTGTGCAACCATTCTAGATCGCCAACAGAAAATTTGATATGTCCAAGCTGGGTTTCCAAGTCAGTAGGACTAGTTGCCTAACTGCTGTAACTTTTACAAAAAACATCATTTCTAAAAGATCCATGGACAAACTTTGTAGAGGACAAAAAGCATCATGTTGCTTTCTCCCCTCCTGAAGTTGAATTCTTCACTGGAGCTTTTCCTACACAGCTAGTGGGACAAAAGGGGAACATGTATTACATACTTGCAGTAGGCATGCCTACTTGTAACTTGCTCATACTGTACATCCATTAACAAGCAGAAAAAAAATAATTCATTTCATACCTTGCCCTCACAAACCTCTTTACTGAAGCTTTTCAAAAAGAGCAGAGCCTAAAATTAGCACTGGTTAAAGATCAAAGAACTGTTCCTTTCCTTTCCCTGTCTCTTCTACCAGTTTCCAACGTAAGTTCTTCCTGAATTCACCAGCCATCACAAGGGCCAGATCCTAGCTTTACAGAAATGTGTTTATAAATGTCTTGGATGGCTGTTGTTCAGTAGCTGCTCAGTTTTTGCATGAACTAGCTAGTCCTGTGTTGAGAGATATGTTCTAGTGGGTAGTATTTTTCAACTGTCAGTAATGCCAGCACTGATTTGAGTGAAAGCAGGATCATTACTTGCATATTGAGAAAAGATTAGTGCTTGTTAGAGACTTGATGTAAAAGTTAGGGAAGTACTTTTCGGTTTCAAATTTTTATTGATGGTGTATTTGTTCTGAATAGCTAGTGATAACTGCATTTTTCTTAACCAATGTGACCTTTAAATGGAGTCAGATAGTGCCAGAATCTGAAGCAAGAGTTAATGGTTACATTAGGGTTGTTGAAGCAAATATTTGACTTTCTTGCACAATGTATGAAGATCATGAGTTTTGAGCGGTAGTTGATTTGCTTTTCTGCTTGACCTCTTTCCCTTGAATAATTCCTGTTACTTAGGTCTCAAAACCCCCATATTTCAGATGCTCCAGCTCATTTAATCATTGATAAACTAATTAAATCTAGGATGTGAATATATAATCTTTTGAATATGCTTTTCTTATAGCTTAATTTGCATATTTTTGCTAACATAAGACAAATTTGTAATAGGAGTATATTTAGATGGATACAATATTTGATACTGCAAATAATAATAAAAATATGCTCACTGGATTGTGAAGCACATTCTTTTTAAAAGGTATGATCCAAAGGAAGGTATGCAAAGGTGAGTATGTTCATTGGCTTTAATAACTTGAATGTAAGGTGGAACTCTGTTCCTTATACCGGGCAGGTAGTAATATGCTACAGAGCACAGATAAATTTCTCTTTTTCAAATGTGAAACAGGCTTTGTACAGTATTCATGTTGTTACCAGAACGATTCAGAAAGTTTACAGTCTTAGTTTAAGCCTTGAAAGGTTTCATCCATTGAATCAAGTGTGGAGAGTGTATTTGAATTCTTAACAAATGTGATTGCTATAAATCACGAGAGTATTAGGTGATACTGAGCTGGTGAACAGAGCATTTTGCTAGCTGCTTTCACTATAAAAGGTATTCTAAGTACTTTTATATAATTTACCTGGTTGGCCTAATTCTGATACTGCTTGTACTGATGAAGATCAGAGAACTGTATTGAAACGATACAAGTTAGGTTGGGGAAAAGTAGTGGATCCCTTAGTACTTCATTCCTCTAAGACATTTTTATCTCCTCTTATTTGGTACGCTGGTCCATAAGGTTAATTGTGTGTATCAGTCTGCTGAATGTTAAATGATGCAAGCGAAAGAAAGAATGTGGACACCTACTCGTTTTCAAGTTGGATTATGTAAAATACCCAGGAGAGACTTAGGTTTCTAAGACTGGTCAGGTATTCAGGATTTCCTTATTCCTATTTATTATAATAGCATCCTAGCACAAATTTAGAACTAAACTTCAAGAATCCAGATAGTCTTAAGTATTTTATTGATTACATTTTATACACTGAAGTAGAACAGAAAGTGTAAGTTACTTTGATTTTTTTTTTTTAATACACTTGTATCGATACATGGCACTAACCATTTCAAATTGCAGTCAAATTATCTACTGCTATGAGTCCATTCATGTGAAACTACCTGTAGATAATATATTTTCTTTTGATACCAGTGGCTTTTGTATTGGCTAATATGACAATAAAATTTCCTTTACGATACTGGTATATTAATGTGTAATTATACAGCCCATGTATAACAGTGTGTTGGAGGTCTTCTCTGCTTTTAAGACTTGGCTGGGTTGACAACTCTACCCATGAATAGAAGGCAACTGGTACGATGTTCATAGATCAGAAACAAAAAGGGGCGGTCAACAATAAAGCGAATCTGAGTAGAAAGAGGCATGAACCCGACATTGGTTGTTGCTCCAGCCTCTGTGCCTTCCTCGTTCACAGTTATTGTGCCTTGATGATTGAACTGTTTAAACAAACAAAAAAAGGAAAACAAAAAAGAAATTGAGGATCTCTTAAGTAATACTCAAATGATGTGCTCACAGCCTTCCCCCGCTCCATGTGCTGCACGTGGCTCCCTTGTGACAGTCTTGCCGGTAACTCCTATGGGGCAGCAATCCTTTGGTTTTGTTTTGTGAATAAGCTTGTTCCCAACTGACCATGCCACTTTTAGTGCCTTTGACATCTGATTAAACATGTTCCTCATTATATGAATAGACAAGGACATGCAGAGAAACCCACATCCCTCTTATGTCCTCCAGAAAAGATAAGAAAAAATATTATTTTAGCTTACTGTGAATTATTTTTACTGTGTTGCCATGTTTGCAGGTGATATAGTTTAATCAGAAAGGAAATGAAAAGAGGAGAGGAGTAAATACCCTGTCAATGGTGACTTTCTCATCCGATATACCAGAGTAGTCGCCTTTTTCATTGAACAGTTCTTCTATTCCCATGGATCTCAGATAACCAATCAAGTTATAACTCTTCTCCAGTTTAAATTTAGGCAGAACCACTTCTCTTGTTCTAGTAAAAATAAAAACAAAAATGAAAAATCATTGAGGAGATATATATATGCATGACTTCTTTGCTTTACATATCTGTTGCGGTTTGGTTTTTTTGCTGTCTTCAGCAAGCAGGACACAGTAATATATAGGACTGTTTACTGTACTTTCAAAACTTGGGCATCGTTACTTTTAAGCTGTGTTTTAAAGAATTAATTCCCTTCCCAAAACTGTTAGTTTGTCAATTTAATATTTCACTTATGATTTACATTATTTATGTGTATAAGATATATGGCTTTGAGCAGTTCAGTATATGGTTGGATATGCTTGTAATAAATGTTGAACTGTCAGATTTTCTGGAGTACTAAACTGGACGTTTCTCACTTATTGTATGCAATAGAAATAGGTTGGCTTCCTGAATAGCACATCAAATCAGCTCTTTTTATCCAGTCTGAAGACAGATACTACCTAGGCTGTCATCTTGCACAAGAGAGGCCAGATAATTTTTTCTCTCCCATAGTTGTGATGTCCATTGTTGACTACTGAATGTGTGCCTTTACAACAACAGATATGTTGAAATGCATAGTGCTGAAATGAACATAGGCTGCTTTCCATATGATTGGGATTATTCTGCACAAATAACCTGTTGTTTTCAACTCCTGTTCTTCCTCCTCACTGTGAACTTTATCAGTAAGAACTTTTTCTTTGAATCTACAACATTAAATACTTAATAGAAAGAATTTTGGAACTCCATTGGAATTTTCCACCTCAATCATCCTTGACTTCTTGATGATATTTAAATTTTGAGAGATCACTGGTCCTGATTTTTAATTCAATAAATCCATCTTTTGGGTTTTTTTATTTAGGTTTAATGTTTTTAATCAAAATATCATATGTTATCTTCTGTGCTCTTTACTTACCCTTATCAATCTCATCAAGAAAATACATTAAGACTTTAGCAAGGTGTACTTTTCAGCAGATACCTGTTTGTCATGCTCTTCTGCCATTTTTCCACCACTTGAGGTGTTATCTGCTTTTCTAGGGCTTTCATGACAGAGAGTTTGTGTGGAAGTACAATCAGCATACTGATGTTACCCACAAAGGGGAGCTGGATCACACTGCAGTCTAGCTCAGGGTCTGCAGCAGCTAGGAAGTTCCCTTTAGTCTGCATCATAGGAATCTTTATTGTTTGCTTCTCATTCAGTCGGAAACTTCTCTTCATTGTCATTTCCACTGGAAACTTATTCTCCCAAGTTCCTGTTAATACAATGCAGAAGACAGATAAACAAAAAAACCCAAGATCCTTGTTTAATAAAATATTCCCAGAGTAACTGTTTACATTAAGTTTTAATTCATGTGAATTAGGAATTACTGTAGGAGATTATTGATTTCAATTAAGCCTGACTAAGATGACAAGTTTTAAAGTGACTTTAAAATTCCTGGCTTTCTTTCTAACTTAACATTTGTCTGATTTGAATGTTCTGAATTACAAAAGCAGGTAAACACAAACTGGAGTTCTGAAAGGGCTTTGTATGTACGCTTTTTTTCCTACAAGGAACCTAGAAATTACAAAGTTTAAACAGATGCAAAATATTTGACAGGGTTTGCACCTAGCGAAACAACTGACACAGCTGTATTTTCTGAGAGATCTGATACTTGAAACCAGACTGTTCCAAGCATCAGAAACATCAAGCTGAGTAATAGCTGGTTTCGTTTTGCATAGAAGATATTATGCTGAAGGCATTACCTTGACTTAGTCCGTTCAAGCCAGTTAACTTTCTGTGTAAAGACATCCTGAAGAGTTCAGGTGTTGAATGCTTAATTCTATGAACCAGTTTGATGTGATTTCAGCACACCTACGCGAGCCTGTCATCTGCCAGGTTTGTGCCCAAAGAATACATTTCAACGTATTTTGCAGCCCAGAAAGCTTTGCTATCAGAGTTTGAATCTTCCTATGTGAGGATTCTTTGGGTACCCCAAATATTTCTCAACTGTGTAAAAGAAGGTGCTTTTTTAAAGTGGTGTTCCTATTGATCTCTCTTCAAAACTGAAGCTCTGGAAAAAACATTATTTTTTTTCTTAACGGGCAGACAAGGCTAGAATTTTGTAGTGGAAACAGGGTTACTGGTATTTCCTGTTAAAACTCTGGATTTTAGGTCACTGTTGGCAAGCAAGCGCATGGGAAGTGTGGCTGTGACTGTGTGGAGAGACTACAAATTTAACCTTAATCGGTAACCTTTTTTTAAAAGGTTGCAAGTGATTCTGAGATCCTTAATCTGACTTTGCAAAATTGACTGTGAAGTAACAAAAAAAGCCTTAAGTCCAACTTTCATTCTAATAGTTTCTTCATATGTTGGGCTGATGGGGAGCAGTTTGAGAAGTGATCAGACTGTGGTTAATATTCTGAAGGGAACGGGATATAAAATGGATTGTGCTATTCCCAAACAAATTGTCTCACTTCTCGGGAAAAGCCAACATCTGTTCTTCAGGGAGCAGAATTCACAGGCATAGGACTCTAGCTAAGTAAAGACATGAAGCTGCTGTGGGTCGGGGGAGCTTCAGCAGCACCATCGTCACCTGAGGAATGGAAGACATTTATCAGCTCTTCCTAGTAAAAGAGAGGAGCTGGAGAACTTTTTTCTTGAATTCAGTGTTTGTCTTGGGGTAAAATACTGTTCTCCAGCAGGAGGCATGTAGTCATCTGGGATCAGCTGCAACCAGTTGGCACTTCACTAACTTTTGTGACTTCCTGTTTTGAATCTTCCCACCCAGATGTCTTTTGGATCCATCTGTGGTGGCAGATGTTGTCTCCACTGATTGACTTCTGTCTTGCATTTGTGACTAGAATCTCATAGAAGCAATTTTGGATCTGTCAAAATTTGTCAGTTGTCAAAAGCCGCCGTGATGAACCATGGCTAAAATAACCAGCTCCTGCTTGATAGGAAGCTCATAAATGATTGTTCAGACCTCTGCGGAATGGAGGGTGCATCTCAGTTAGAGGTAGACTGGACACCTACACAAGATAAAACTTGCTTCTTACCAACGTGAATAGTTTCCAATAGTTTCTTGATGGTATTTAATATAAAAGGAACTTGAGACTTCATGGTGTTTGACAAGTATCCCACTACTCAGTATCACTTGTACTGAGCATCTCTGTGTACCTGAGAATACTCATAGGTTTCTTAGCTCTGAGGGCTTAACAGAGCTTGTCTGCAATGATACAGACAGTGTAAATATTGTGAATGGAAAGATGTGGACAAAAATTAGTATGTCTAGAAGGACTAGTGGGGAAACTAGGAAACCCAGAGCGGAACTTGCTTTTAAAAAGTTCAGTTCCACTCGAAATAGAATTAGCAGGAGACTGTCACTATAAGATGAAAGAATGGGAGACAGCAATATAGAATTGATCTTTTTGGTTTTGAGGGT
Source organism: Theristicus caerulescens (assembly GCA_020745775.1). NCBI lineage: Eukaryota > Metazoa > Chordata > Aves > Pelecaniformes > Threskiornithidae > Theristicus > Theristicus caerulescens. Next base: position 16,882,217 of record CM036570.1, read on the forward strand.
TAGAAATTACAGCCTTCAGCAGACAGCACCCAAGGCAATTTGAACTAAAAGGACTCCATGGAGAGAAGAAAAAGCCAAGAGTCTTTTCGGTCTTGATGACTCAAGAGGTCCAGTACTAAAGCTATTTAATTTTTGGTGGTGGTTTTGTTATTTTGAGATAGCACAAGTATTTAATAACTTTGAAGTAAAACAAAAAGGTATTTTAAATTTGACCAAATTGTGAAAAAAATAATGCATCTGTTTCACTTTGCATAATCCTTTTCTTAGGATGGTCTGATGGACAGTAAAGCCATGTATTTAATGATATGATCATCAGAGATGTACTTAAGGATACAAATAAGTCCCTTTTGGGTGGTACTTCAGAATAGGGGATTATTTGGATCTTATGCTAATGACTGCTTCGGATCTTTTAAAGAGACAAGTAGCATTATTCAAGGAAGTAGTGCCTTGCAAGTGAGTAGGAAAAGGTACGTTTCATAAACTTATGGGAATGGTGTTCCTAGAAGTTCCTATAATCAAATGCTGAGAAGGCAGGTGTAAGAGAGCCCTTGAGCGTGTTTCCTGGAAGCAGGGACATAACTGGAAAACTGAAACTCCTTTATAAGTCATGGAAAGGAGTATGTTGTACTTCCAAACATTGTTATCCTTTTGTGCTAATCTGTCTTTCCTTACCAGTGTTTTAAGTCACCTTCATCTGATTTTCATCTTAGTCAGTAACAGATCCCTTCTTTTCCCTTAGTTCCTCTTTCATTGGCACCTCCCACTTTTTGCTCATTTAATACCACTTTAAAGGTTTGTTGAAAAAATTACCAAACTTTCAACCTGAGGCAGATAACCAATGTTGAAAATCTCACCACAGACTCTTAGTTTAAATGTAAAGCAATTGAAAATAAGGATTTATAATAAGAATATATTGTACAGTCTTCACCTCAAGCATCTTTAACTGTTCAACCTATAGTGAAACATGAAGTTGCCCATATCAGCAGACAGTTCTTGCTTAATTAACCGAAATATTCCAAGTAGTGAATGTGTTTGGTTTCAGTTTTAGAAGAATACTGTTTTGGTGGTTCTCTTCAATCCCCTGTATAGGCTTGTTGACAAGAATCATGCTCTGATCGTATAAAAAATACGTACTTTAAGCTGAAATTCTTTATAGTCATTCCTATGAATCCTGAATACTTCAGAAATGTTAAGTGTTTTAACTGAAATCAACCTGTACCATTTCAGTGAAGCCAGTAACTTGAAGCAGGACTGAATATGACTAATAACTTGCACATGAAATAATACCTCACCATCTGACTTCTGCAAAGCTTATGCTTTCTGAGGCTATTCTGCATTCATATGCTGTTTTTTTTAGTCTCACTTTTAGACTACAAGGTTTTGGATGTAGTAAGCATTTGGTGTGTTTGTACAGTGCCCACTAACTTCACGGCATGACTGGAACATCGGTGTGCTACAGAAACATGCAAAAAACTGGCTAATACTAGAGATACTTCTTAATGAGGGAGTCAATAAGCTTTTTTGAACTGTAGACTAGAGTTAAGTTCAGTCTGGGGTTTCTAATGAAGTATGCAGTGAATGGCAAACTGAGAAAATCCATTGCTAAGATTGAAATAACAGATTCTTACCTTTAAAGTAAAGACAGTTAAGAATCATCATCAGTGTTGTAGGGTTTACATTCACAAGAGCTTCCTTTATTAATCCTTTGGTCAGCTTCAAAATGCGTTCGTTGGTTTTAGTTATGAAGTTAGGATCTGAAAAATCAGCTGGTTGGGCATCGGCAAAGTAATATGTTTTCATATTGTTTCTGAAATCATTCAGAATAGAAAAGTCCTTCTGAATATAAAGGTCATTGACAGACCTCAGCGTATAACCAAAATTACGCCTGAATAGCCGATGAGTGAGTTTGCGGAAGAGGTTATGAACAGTCATGAGCTCATATTTGGTGCTGGCATTAATGAAGTCTTGAAAGCCAAGAACAGATAACACTTCCTGATGAGTCTGACCCTTCAGACCCAGAGAAATCATAGCCATTGCAGTGGAAATGCCAACAGGAGCCATGAGAATATTATCTGAAGAGTTGGCTTTGTCTGCCACACTGCGGTAGAGGTTGAAGCCAAAGTTTGCATTGAGGATATTGAGGCGCTGGATTCTGGTTTTGCCTTGGAATAGTTCAAGAATATTTCCTTGCTGAATTTCAGAAACCATGTATGGGCCAGCATCAATAATGTCACTGTAGTCATCTTCACCCAGTATCTTGTCGAGATCTAGATAGTCCTCTTCCTCCTCCTCTTCAGGAATCAAGTCATTAGTGATAGTGTTTTCTCTGTGGAACTCAGGTGGTAAGTTTGGCATATCATAGGTCCCGTTTTCATGTGGCTGTGCATCTTTAAGGCTCTCAAAATGCTCAGTGAAGTCCTTGACGCCACAAAATGTGGAGGTTATGATGAGAGCAAAGGCAAGCAAATGAAATAGGAACTTCATTCTGACAGGTCAAAACCTGGAAGACAACATAACACAGCTGAGAGAGCATAGGGTAATTGAATTTGTTATCTGTTCCCTAATTTTAGGTTCACGCTGAATTCTGTCACAGCAGAAGGTCTATAGTTACCTTATTCAACAGCTTTTTTTTTTTTTTTTTTTTTAGTGGAACAGAGCTTAATTAGATGTATAAATCTGTTCTGCTGGTAATCGGGTTTTGCTTACATAATGCCTCCAGCCTGCCAAAGAATTGGTTGACCTCCTCCCATAGAAGTTGTTCTTATTGGCATATTTCAGCAGTAACAAACTCATTACCGAAAATATGTGGGACTCTATTTATAAACCTGTAACACTTAAAATGTGTACTAGCTGTGTTACTAGTGTATGCCAAAAATACGACATGAAGATAAGTTTGAAGATTTGCACTTGGTAGGAGGAGAGATGAGGCACCCACTACGGGAGCATACCAGAAGGCTGAGATGTACTGAAGAATTTGAAAAACAAGACATCCTGTAGCTACAACAAAAATGGGAGTTTTGTGGGAGTATTTTTGGAGGAGCAAGGCTGCAATTTGATAGAATAAAGGAGATCTAGGGATGTAGCAAAATCTCCAGCAACCTGGAGAAAGGTGTGTATTTGCATTAAATACCGTTAGTGGGACTGCACTGTGGGAAGCGTTAGGCATAAACATATGTCCTGGCCTGCTTATGGTCTTAGGTGTGTTACTACATGTCTGTGCACACTTTTTGCAGCTGTGTATCCTCATCTGCTGCTTCTGTAAAGGATTGGCTTGATTCTGCTTTTTAGTTATGTTTCGTTTCGGTTTACTTTTGTGTAGCACTGCACAACATGTGCTCTCCATTTTCTTCATTATGTGAAGTCTCTGTAAGTTCCTATACAGAATTTTCTCTAGTCTTAGTGTTATCCCAGTGCTGGATTTCTAACCTCACTTCTTTTGTGTGAGGATATATTTAAGTAGAACCTGCAATTTTCTGAAGGGGACCTTAATCTCTTCTTCATCTACTGAGTATTGGACCATTGCATTTTTTAAAAATTATTTTTAAAATCAAGAACTATCTTAGATACATATTGTTTGAAGAGAATCCGGCAGCCTTATTCAGCTGTAAAACACTATACCAAGAAGTGGGTCTGAGAGACTTTTCACCATAATAATGGGTTGCAATAATTACAGTGATCTTAAAAGGATATGAAAAAGTGTAATTCTTTCCTGTGACAGTCAAAGAAGGACCACAATGTAAGTGTTCAATAGCTCTGTTTCAACTGAAACTGTGAAATGGGTGTCTGAATGCCAGGGTCTTGATTTTTGCTCAGACTTCTTTAGAAAGTTACTTGATGACTTTATATAAAGTCAATTTCTATTGATAGTACTTTTTTGAGTAAAATGGCAATATAATCTAGGACAAAACACTGAATACAGTTAAAACAAAAATCTTACTAATATGTTGATTTAAATGTTTTTTAAATTAGCAAATAGTCCAAAGAACTGTTCTGTAGAAGTAAAATATATAGGTATACGTACCTGCACATCTATGAATAAAACCAGTGCTTGAAGGAAAATATTTTCAAACTTGTCGTAGCAGGACTGAAGTAACTGAACTAACAGTTTAATTTTCAAAACTCTTCCCCCAAACTAATTAGCCTGAAATCCTAAAACCATTTAAGGTGATTATCCCATATAAAAAATGAATTGTTTTGCAACAATGAAGGATCCATAGAAAGTGCTTTTTAAATGGTTTTACACTGTGACCGAAGGACTCGAGTCACTCTTTTTTTCTATTGTTTCTTCATAAATTCATCACTTTTTCCCCCCACCCTCAGAAGTCAGGCTGTTACAGCTGAGATACTCTGTCCAGTAACCATTGATAAATGTTTTCTGCTTTTGGCATAGAAGAATTTGCTTTCTCTAGTTCCCAACTTTGCATTCTTGTCTTCACCAAAGTTCAATTATTGGTTAGCTGCACTTACACAGGCAAAACATTCCCCCACTCTGCAATATATATGTCTTTGGTCAGATCTGCTTAAAATAACAGATGTAAATGAAGCTTACCTTTAAGCCACTGTACGGAAGGGATGTGTTGAATAGCTCAAGTGAGGGGAATGGCAGAGTTTAAATCTGAACTTTGACGCTAGTTTTTTGTGTATCTCCCAAAGTAAACATTCTCTAAACCAAACACTGCTAAACTTACTTCGTCAGCCAAAATCCCTCCCTTGCTTAGTGATCTCTGCTGAATTGTATGTTGTTTGTTGAACTACTTTCATGGCTTTGCAGGTACTTGTTCTCTTTTGAGGAAGATCTTTGAGCAAAAATTGGTGTGTATGTAAAGTTTCAAAGTCAAGCATGCACATAAACTTGACTGTTAATGACTAGTAAAAGCCATGTCGCTGTTATTTTGTACTGAAATGGGGGGGCATCTTACTGCAGATGTGGTTGAGGCCTCTGTGGCTGTGATGGTCAGGCTTCTTCAGTCAGTGTTATATTGGTGCAAACATTTGTATTGCACAAGCAACTTTTTACCACGGTGCCATTCAGCAGCTTAAACTCAGATTAATTTTACTATAATACAGGGATTTTTTCTTTTTTTTTTCTTTTTTAATGAACAGTCTGCCTCATGATTTACAAATATATCCAAAACTGGCTTTATATAAGGTTTCACTGAAATACTGCTGGCTTTCATACCTCAAGGGAATTATTGTACAGTTAGAGAAAACTTCTTCAAGCTAGATTAGAATCTAACATTTTCTTTATAAAGTTTACAGTAATAATATACAGTCATACTGAATAAAGCTCGCAGTTTAATGAGCCATTTCTTTCACTTTTTAAACACTGCCTGTGCTTCTGTCGCTTTCAAGGACAACACACTATGAGCTTTGTTATATAAATTTATCTAACATTGCATATCATGTTGGCTGGGAGTATAAACTGTGCTCCTCTAGTGGTAGCAGCTGTTTGTGCAAAAAGTATCAGAGAATTTTAATAAACGTGTTGAAAATAATGCTCCTTTACTTGCTTGTTTAGATAGTAAATTCTCCAGAACTGATGTCATTGTGTGCGTGGGTGCAGACAATGTAAGATCCCCAACTGGTGCCTCAACGTATTTTCACAAAGCCAATAAACAATAGCAACCAGAAGTATGTTTGACTAATATTTATTTGGGTTTGAGTTCCTTTGCACTGAAACAAAGCTGCATGGCATTGTCTTCAATACAGTTTAAAGGACCGTGTGGTCTCTTCCTCTCTGCAGTTGATAGTGTGCTAATATTATGTATTGTCTTCAGAGGTTACTGTATCAGCATGGTATTATTCCTGTGTAAAACAAAGGAAATTGTTACTTCAGGCATCTCAAATGTTAGCATTTAAGATATTCTAACAGATCTAATTTTCTTCAATCTAACAATAGCAATGTAATACTAGTTTTCATAGATGACAAAGAATATTACTTTCATAAATCATAGTAAAGAAGGTACTGGAATTGATCCCTTGGCATGGAATTAAGTTATTGTAACTCCCATCATTTTCTGATGTTAATTTTTATTTCTTTGGTAGCTCACTAGACGCTTGCCACCCATCAAGGAGGCCAAGCCCAGGTTGCAAAAGCTGTTCCGTGACTTCTGGTTGTATTCAGTGCTGATGGGATTTGCTGTGGAAGGATCAGGTAGTGTAAATTCTAAGAACAATATTGATGGTCACATATAAACTCTTGATGAATGTAAGTGTGCCTGCATGTAAACCATTCACAGTAGGCTGAAGAAAATTTGTAGGCATAAAGACACTACAAAGCAAACAGCTTGCATGACAGTTCTCTGGGAGGATTACTTTACATCTTTGCTCTGTTTTGCAATGAGATTCAGCACAGTACAATTAGTTCTTGTACTCAGGGGTTTTTTTCTAAGCTAATACTGCAGTTAGCCTTAGTTAAGTATGAGTTTTGATAGCTAAGTTCCTGAAATGGAAGATCAGACACATGGGGTACAATGGTAACAAGTAGAAACTTCTAATCCAGTGAGAAACTTCACTTGGAATTACCAAAACATATTTATTGTGTTTGGAACATGGATCACTTGTGTTGAGTGTTTGTCCTTAAGTGCATGAAAAATTGGCCCTAGGAAGTAGTACAAAGCTTGATAATGCTAGTTAACTTTGTGAATCTTAATACTGTTTTTCTCCCTCACCCCACCTTCCTCTTTGTACTGTGCTTCAGGTCTCTGGCCAGAAGAATGGTATGAAGGTGTATGTGAAATTGCCACCAAGTCTCCATTACTCACGTTTCCCAGCAAAGAACCACTTCGATCTGTTCTTCAGTACAATTCTGCCATGAAGAATGATACAGTGACTTCTGTAAGAATTAACTTCTTCTATTATCTCCTTCCATAATGTCTATCAGAGTTAAATGATATATTAACCATGATATATTGAAATAGCACAATACCCATTCAACCTGCCTCCTATTAGTGAAAAACAGCTTTTTTACTCTACTCTTATGACAGCGGTGTACTTAAATTACTTGGGTTTAGTTTTATTGAGTGTTAATACAAGTGTTTAGGGTGGTAGCCTATTTCTACATAATTCTACCTAATTTTGATTAGGTGTAGAAACCAAGTCTTTGTGGAAATGGAAGCCTTTTAATAATTTTTCATCCATTTTGTATCAGACAGACAAAAATTGCACTGTTTTAAAAAAAAAAAAACCAAACAAACTTTGGAAGGAAACAACACATTCAGTCTTTCAAAGAAATGTTAAGTGAGCTTTTTCCCTTTTTATCCTCTGGCTTGGTACTGGTATACTTCTTTCTCCCTACTGTTTGCAGGATAGATTTTACCTGAGGACTATTGTGGTAGCAGTGTAAAGTGGATTGAAGAGTTGCAGCTTATGAAATGTCTTTGGCTCCCAAATAATACAGAAATCTGCGTTGTGCCTAGATACTTAGTTCTGTGACATCAAAGAATGGCACAACAGACCCCTGAAGTTTCAGAAGCTGGATGAGGTTGATCTTGATCAAAACTACATGCGTTTAGTGTACGAATTGTATTTCTTCTCTGGTATAACTGCATGGAGACCAGCAGTTATTTCAGCAGGGAGCTTGACTCCAGTATTTAATTCTGTTTAATTCTGTATTTGAAGAATCGTGACTTGCTGAGTCAGAGCAGGTTGGTCGTAGTCTGCAGACAGAAGCATCCTGGCATATTGTTTGTGAAGGTTAAGAAGGAAAAAGAGTAATAGCTGAAAGCAAATGTCTTCAGAACACAAACTAATATAGTAACTCCCACTTCAGATAACCTCATGTATTCATCTCTAGGCTGAATTAAATGAATTGCGGAGTACCATAATAAATCTCTTGGATCCTCCTCCAGAAGTGTCAGCGTTGATCAATAAGTTGGACTTTGCCATGTCTACCTATCTCCTTTCTGTTTACCGCCTAGAGTATATGAGGTACATATATATATAATTTTTTTCACTGATGAATTTAAAAAAAAAAAAAATTAAAAACTGTGTATGTTCAAGTCAGACTTGCCAGACACTAAGATAAATGAGAATTATTAGCTCTATTGAAGATTCCGAGACTGGGAATTCATCTGTGCAAAAATGCCTTTAGAGTAGATAAAAAGGATGGAATAATATAGTATGGCCCAAAAAATGGGATCTTCTCTGTATAGGAACTAATAGAAGATGGACAAAAAGGTTCTTCAAAGGCATGTCTTGCAAGCGTAATGTATCCTCTGCACAGAGTCTTGTGCTTGCACCTCTGAAGGACAGTGTAGACGCTTGCCTAATCTACGAGATTAGTGTAATGTAGGAGCTGAGAAATTTTTTTTGTAGTGTACTTTTTTCCCCCCCCTCGGTATTGTGTGTTAGGTTGTACTAATCAAACATACTGAATTCACAGACTTTCTTTTTTTTTTTTTAAGTGTATTTATTACTGCAATTCAAAGAAGTGTGTAGCTGAAAGCTGAGGTGGAGGTCTAGCAATGAGGAAAGTAGGAAGAAACTTCTTCATCACGTTTTTACTTTGACAGTAACTGACAACAGGGATGACTGTTTCCAGAAACATCGTGGCTGTATTTTAGAAACTACTTTTTAATAAGTAATATTTCCATCATATGCAAATTCAACAGATGCAAAGCCTATAGAAATACCAAAGATTGTACCATGTTTATATGTTTGTGGTGATTGTATAAGTGCATCATCATCGGGTTTCCCACTCCTGAGGTGTGAAAGTTATTCTTGCAGTAACAAACCAGCATTTTATGATCTGAGCCCTGTTAGTTGAATGTAGAAACAAATAGCAATATCACACTTATTAGAGACTTAAAATTATCATGAAATGAACAATGACCGTATGTGTGGTGTGTACTGTGGAATTAAAGTACATAGATTAGTGTTGAAGATGTTTAAAAAAGAACCCAACCCACAAAACTCTTCTTTTCCTAGGGTGTTGCGTTCAACTGACCAAGATCGCTTCCAAGTTATGTTTTGCTATTTTGAGGATAAAGCAATTCAAAAAGACAAATCTGGTAAGATTACCTGTCTAGGTTACCTTGCAACTTGAGATACTAGGAAGTTATCTCCAGGCATGCAAAACTAAAACAAATCAAGCAACTATGTACCAAAATTAATCATGTTCACTAGATTGCTGTTGCTTTATTCTTGCCAAGAATGGTGGTTTTGTTTTGAAACAGCTTAGTTCAGTGTTGTCTGATTAAACGTAAACACGTTTTACCTGTTAAACATGGTTTATAAAGCAAATGTAATTCTGATAATCAAACCTATTGCTTCTCTCAATTCCTTAGGCATGATGCAGTGTGTGATAGCTGTTGCTGATAAGGTGTTTGAAGCTTTCTTGACAATGATGGCTGATAAAGTAGGTTACATGGAAACTAAAATTTTAAATTTGTATAAATGTTCGCATTTCAGTGTATGAAAGAGTGCTTGTTGTTTTCCTTAAGAGCTTCATACTTCTCTTTGGCATGCTTTTTAGCCTAAAACTAAGGAGAACGAAGAAGAGCTGGAGAGACATGCTCAGTTCTTGCTGGTGAATTTTAACCACATTCACAAGAGGATCAGGAGAGTTGCAGACAAATACTTATCTGGTCTGGTAGACAAGTGAGTATAGATTTAATTTTCCTGTTCTCTTTCCAGATTGACTGCTTAGTGATTAGTTATGCAATTGATGACAAGGGTCAAGTGGATTTCTTGGCTGATACTTTTGCTGAAACATCTTCTTGAAAACTAACATTCAATAGTATTTTTAACCTGGGCTCTGAAATCCCTGCTTAAAATGTCTGTGTCTGCTTAGTATTCCCATGGATGGAGCAAAGCAAAGTGCCCAAGAAATAAATGCAATCTCAACTCCTATGAAACAGCTCTGCTTAGCTTGCTCTTAGAGAGCTTTTGACCCTGTATTGAGCTAGGATGTTGTGAGCCATGGCAAGCTTTGTGGCCTCTGTTGAGTATGAGCTTACCTAGTGATGTATATAGCTAGCCCTTTGAGCAGCTCCATTTCTTGATAAAATAATTTCCTTCCTCAGCTCTCCATGATTGTTGTGTTTCTGAATCCTGTCTTGTTCTAGATTTCCTCACTTGCTGTGGAGTGGAACTGTGCTGAAGACTATGCTAGATATTCTGCAGACACTGTCACTGTCTCTTAGTGCAGTAAGTTCCTTTTTTAGTAAGGCTATTAGGGAAATAAAATGTATGTTTCCATTTTTATTTTTCTTTTGTAGAACTTTTTTGCTTTGTTTTGTATTTATTTGATACTTGAGTTCTTAATTTGTTTTTGTTTTCATCACTAAGATAGATAAGATCTTAATTTTAAGTTCTGTGAAGTAAGGAGTGCATTTGCACCCCTATTTCATAGATAGTAAAACTAGTGCTAGAAAGTTGTTGTCAGGTGTGGTTCAGAAAGTCAAATTTAGCATCAAGAATAAAACACTGGATTAACAATTCTGGGTTGTAACTGTTGAACTGTCTCATTTGAAATAAAAGTTTGGTAGTGTTTTTTTGTTTGTGTTTTTTTATGAATTATGGTTGTCAGATTATATTCTTTTCAGTCTATGTACGTGTATCCACATTCCTTGGATTTATTACAAACTAGTATTTTTGAAGATGGGAATGCTTGATAGAGTTTTTTTTTTTTGTACTAAGTGTTGAGGAGAGGGCATTGGATCTTTAAAATTATTTATACTGAGAACCAAACTGGAATACAAACTGTTTCTTAGAGCTATTCAGATTGACTTTGAGAGCAAATGCTAGCAAAAAGGTTTGTTATATCAGATTTGTTTTTTGGGAAGAGTGCTACCTGTGGTGTTCAAGTTAAGTGATGATGACTTTTATCTTATTGAGAATTGATGATTGGTTTTGTTTAGGACATTCACAAGGACCAACCATATTATGACATTCCTGATGCTCCATATAGAATAACTGTCCCTGACACACATGAAGCCAGAGAGGTAGGTGGTCCTTGATTTATCAAACAACAAAACAATACCTGATTTTTTTATGTCTTGGGAGATAAATGAGTGAGCTACTCTGAATGGTCCTCTTTTTTTTAAAAAATACTTTCCTAGGTAAGGTTTTTCAAATACAATATGACACTTGATATTTATGTTTTTCTGAATCTTATTATTTTACTTGACTTGAAGTGTGACAGTTTGTCGCTTACCAAGGGTACATTTAATTGTTAGAGAAAATTTTAACCTTACCATGTTGCTGCAACCTGTCTTACTCCCTGTGTTACTTATTACACCATTAAAACCAGTGCCTCTTGTTAATGTCCTGTATTTTACTGATTGTATTAATGTTTTCTAATTCTAGAGTATAGTCAAGGATTTTGCTGCACGCTGTGGGATGATTCTCCAAGAAGCAATGAAATGGGCTCCCTCAGTTACCAAATCTCATCTACAGGTAATGAGCCTGCTTCTGTGAAAGAATTTGATCTTCACAGATCTTCAAAATGAGAATTAAATTATGTGATGTTTTTGATTTTTCAGGGTATCTAAGCATCATTTTAAATTTTTCTGTTGCTCTAAGATTTCCTTTATAGCATTGGCAGAGAATAATTAGAGTTTTCAATGTGATGTAACTTTTGATGTAGTCCAAACCTGTGTATCTTGAAAATAACAGGTTTGTAAACAGTTGATCATCCTGGATTTACTTCAGAAGTCAGAATTTGGTATAAGAGAATGCTGTGCCTCGCAAAGTTTATGTTAATGCTGGTGCATTAGCTGAAAATATCAGCTGGACTGAAACGTATGATTAGCATGTAAAACTTGTTTCTTGTTTCCTTCTTGGGATGATGTTTTTTTCTGTCTTTGTTCATTTTTTTTTAAATATGGAGAAACACTGCTAATACGTGAGAACACTGTAAACTAGAGACTTTAATTTGAGCATGGGTGTAGTAAATGCTCACATGTGGCAGAGTTCAGTAGAAAGCTGTCACAAGACAACAAGCAAAGACTACAAAAGGCTATTTATGATGTACTAATGAAATGAATAAAATACATTTTATGTAAACAAAAAGTCTCACTACAGTAAAATGCAGGTCTCTGTTAATCTTTTGCCGAGTACTTGAAGAAACCATATAATCCAGGTTAGACTATTATTCTGTCTAGAGGTACCCAAGTTAGTGCTGATAACAGAATTTCTGGGGAGGCTCAAGATCTTGGACACTGCATATCTACCCGAAGTTTACATTTCCTTCCCTAAAAAAACCTCAAGGAACTCTATCCTTATGTAAAAGGATAACTAATTATATTCCTTTCTTACATGGAGTCCAAAGCACTTCCTTTTTTAAGGTTCTTGTTGTGAAAGGTGATTCTTTTTAAAGAAGATCTCAGCTTAAAATATCTACCTAGACCACTTTATCCTTTTACAAAATGGAATGAGTCTTACTCTTTACATATTTAGGAGGACATTCAGAGTTTCTTATTGCCAGGGGAGCAGTGCCTAAAAGGGATGAGTAGAGACAGTCTATTTGTTGTCAGGTATGTGTGTAATGAAGTTTTCTGGTAGTTTGCAATGAATGCAACGCTTGCTTATAAACTGCCTTGTTTTGAAAAACACAGTAGTTTTCCAACAAACTCTTTTGTTTTGGTTTGGTTTTTTTGTTTTGTTTGTTTTTTTGGGTTTTTGTCAGGAGTACCTAAACAAACATCAGAACTGGGTATCAGGTTTGTCCCAGCACACAGGACTGGCTATGGCTACAGAAAGCGTTTTGCACTTCGCAGGCTACAACAGACAGAACACCACCCTGGGCGTGAGTATTGGACAAAATTCTTGTTTGTTTGTTTGTGCAGCTGTATAGCTATCATGTGAATTTTATAACATTCAGTATAGCCACATAATATAGATTTTCTAAGTCACCTTTGTCATAGCACTTGAATATTACTCAGAAAGATACCTTATTTCTTCCATCTCAAATCAGGGTATCTTCCAATCATGTTGTTCTGTAAAATACTGAAAAGTAAGGTGATAACAAGCAAGAAAATAAAGCTGTAACTAATGCCATTTAAGAGTTTTCTGTACATGATTTTTAATGATTTGAAAGTAGTATCTTTGTGTAAGGCTGAAATGAGCTGCTTTCTCGAATAGTAACGTAGATGAGTGTTGGGTGACAACCATTTGCTCTGAGTTTTACATAGATTCACTCAAAACAAGCTTTTGCGTTGAACATCTCATGCAGTTATATGCAGGTTTTTACAGTTAATTTTTTCTCATTTGTGATTGTAATTTCTGATCTGGAGAAACATCCAGTAGAATCGGTTGTATCATCAGCCAGCTTGTTTTCTAGCAGCAGCTCTGAAACTGCCTCCATGCCCAGCTTTATCAGGATTTCCTTTTGGTTCTCTGTTACAGTCATCCTTCTAGACAGCGCTACTCACTAAATGTAAATAGGATAAAGAAATCCCAGGACTCGGGAGTGCAGTCATGTAGTTCCCTAAAGGGGCAAGGTGAAAAAACTTCATAGAATAAAGACTGTGCTGGAAGAAACTAGAAACTTTATAACTGGAGAGGAAATAAGAGAAACAACTTTTTCATTTTCTTAATATGTTAATAGTATTTGTTTTGATTGGGGCCCTTCTGCATGTCAACCAACTGACAAAAGCTCTTTCAGAAAGCTTTCAGATCGATCGCAGTTTGTTTTTTCTCTTGCTTTATTCCCATGGGCTGGACATTGCTAATGCCAAGATGATAGTACACAACTTTTATATCCAAGACGTAATAAGAATAATTCTCAGAAGTTTGTCCATTGCTCAGCCAAGCTAGCCATTAGCAGTAGTGAAGCAAAGCATTACAGGAGTGTTGAATTTCTGGTGGTTTTGCTGGCCTTGTATTTTAGTATTAAATCCTCAATATAAAAAATTCATTTTACTGTATAAAGATTCATTCTTTTTTTTGTTTGTTTTTGAGGAGAAACCTCTGAGTCACAAATTCCTGAGTGCTTCTGCAAAGGGAAACATGGATTACTAGTGTACTTTTTAAAGACAGGAACAAAATACTTTCTCTGCATTACTGTCAGTTCAGCAAGCTGTTGCATGGAGAGGGCAGAACCAAGATCACATCTATTCTTCTGTCTTCTTCCTTACCTGTTCATGAAAAGGGAACAACACTCCCAGAGATTCTGCCCTTTTTATGCTTTTTTTTTTGGTCCTTCAAAAAGTATATACAAATACATATATATTTCAAACTGTATACATGGAATTAATGCAGATTAATAAGATTCCTTATTTCATTTTTACCAGTCTGGGTACTATTATACCTAATAGTCCTGATACTATTCTGTTTATTACCATAAAGAGAACTAAACTTAAAATATATGTGAAAGTATAAATAGAAGAAAAGACAAGTGGTTGGATATGAACAGTATAAACATCTATATGTGGTCTGGTCGTAGGCGACCCAGCTAACTGAAAGACCAACTTGTGTGAAGAAGGACTACTCCAACTTCATGGCTTCTCTTAACTTGCGCAACCGCTATGCAGGAGAGGTAAGTACAGGATTTCTCGTGAGCGTGGAGTGTCCACGAGCTCTGGCATAGCTTTTCAGCCATGGCTGAAAAGGCTTTTCCAACTTAAACTATTGTATGGTTCTATGTCATTTTAAGCACGGACTCTAAAGTTAAATTCCTTCAAGATAAAGGGTATAGTTTTCCTAGGTTATTAAGCAGATCATTTTACTGTTGGTCTTGCAGAGGGTTCTTAGATTGCAGATAAAGCTAAAGATTTAGCAAAGTAGTAAAAAACGATGTCTCTCTGGAGTTCCTGAATCAGCACATGACCAATACCAAACTAGATTCCTAAAAATACTGTTCTCTGTTGAAAAACCCATTGTATTTTACAGGTTTCTGGAATGATTCAGTTCTCAAATGCTACAGGACGAACGTCTGACCTGAATAAACTGATGGTCAAAGAGCTGAATGATGCTCTTGAATCAGGCCACACTGAATTCTACACCCAGGCAATGTTTAAGTTGACTGCACTGCTAATAAGCAGCAAAGGTAATGAAAAACAAACGGAGTTCTGCTTTCTGGCTGTGAATGCCAAGAGTAATAGACTGCAAAAACTATCCATATAGAAACCCAGTACCCATCAACTTGAAGCAAAACGTGTGTTTTGAGTTTTTTCAATTAGGCTTATATTGGGAAGAAGCCTTTTTAAACTAGAAACTGTTTATTAGGAATTTATTATTACATGCTGTGCACACCGATTTCATGCTGAAGTGAAAAGCGTTTATTTATTTTGTTGAAGAAATCTGAGTGAATGTTTGTTTTCAGACTGTGATCCCCAGCTCCTTCATCATCTGTGTTGGGGACCCTTGCGAATGTTCAATGAACATGGCATGGAAACAGCAATTGCTTGCTGGGAGTGGCTGCTTGCTGCCAAGAATGGAATAGAAGTGCCGGTAGGAAGCTATTTAACAACTGTTTCTCTGCCCCTGAGAAGAAGAAAATTTTGAGAGATTCACAGCTATTGTGAATCTGTGTCAAGTAAGGATGTTAAATGCATTGTTAATCACTTTAGGCTGCCAGGAAATCTCTGCTCATGTATTGTTGGAAGTCTGAGCACCCTCATGAAGTGGACTGTGGGAAATGGATCTTTCCTAGCAGCAGCAATGATTATAGCAAAGGAAATCTGTTAGGATCTCAGCTGTACAATTTACTTTGCTGCTGAGATGCCTGAGCTGCTCATGAATCGGATTCTGAACTACCACAATTTATAGAATGGTGTTTTAAAACAAATAGAAATCAATGTCCCTGCTCATCAGTCAGAGCCCCTGGTATCTGGCATTGCACCCTTGCATAAAAAATAGGCTTGCAAGTGTCCTAATCCTGTAACAGGCTAGACCAGCTGTATTGTGTGAAGTGGGGATGAATCTAATAGTAATAAAGCAACTGAACATGGTGTAGTGACAGTCCACACACAGCTGAGAAAGCTGCCTCTGGAAATTGCTCCAACTAGTGAGCACTAAGTATTTCACTTGCTGGAGATAATCATCAATCTAAATGTACTTAGGTCAGTTTACATGCACATTTCGGTGTTTAACTTCTTGAGCATCAGTTTCATTTTCTCTCTTTAGGCTTCTGGGAAGTTTCTTTGTATCTTGTTGAGGAGATCAGATAAGCACCTTTGGTTGCTGGGCCTCCTTTCTACCAGAGGATGCCGCTCCCTGGAGTGGGCTCAGCAAAAGTGAATTATGTGCCATCTTTATGTTGTGCGCTTCATCAGTTGTGCATGCTTATGAGCCAGACTGTGTCCCGCAGTACGTGAGAACCTGGCATATGCTTGTGTCTGCTGTCCTGGTGTTGGAGGCAGTAACCTTTAGTAGAACGGGAGGACGGACAGCACCAGCTGATCTAACAGTTCAGTCTCCTCAACAAAATACAGTGCTTGTCTGCCGTTGCCCTCAGTCTTTCCATTACTAGCTGAACTTCTGGGGGCGGGGGTGGGGGAGAGTCTTTCTTCCCATCGTAATTTAGCATGTGAAAGAAACTTTTTTTTTTTTTTTTTCTCCTGTTGGGGTGTATAGACCTGTCTCTGCCTCTCCATTAATACTGCAGTGAATTTTAGTTGATGTATTAGATTCTTCTGTGCCCTATAGAGAAAGATTGTGCTTTCCATATAAGAAGATGTTCTTGAGACAGGAAACACTGTTACCTTCCTTTTTGTAGTTCATGCGGGAAATGGCAGGAGCCTGGCAAATGACAGTGGAACAGAAAGTTGGCCTGTTTTCTGCTGAGCAGAAAGAAGCAGATCCATTAGCAGCCTCAGAAGAGAGCCAGCCGAGGCCTTGTCCGCCAGAGGTGACTCCACATTACATCTGGATAGAGGTGTGTATTTCTTCTGAACGTCCCATGTATGGCAGTGTTGCAGTGATGCTGTGATTAAGCTACTCTACACTATTTGTTCTCATGATTCAGGAAGGAGTGGAGTCATGATGGTAGTCCCTCTGCTTCAAAGCCAGGAGACGCACTCTTTTTAGATGAGCATAATAATTGAGGGGGGAGAAAGGTGTTTGACGCAGGAAAGACTGGGGTTTTTTTAAGATGAAAAAAGGTCAAAGGAAGCACAGCCTGTCTTTCTCTTTTTCTCAGTTTTTGGTGCAGAGATTTGAAATAGCCAAGTACTGCAGTTCTGACCAAATAGAGATCTTCTCCAGCCTGCTCCAGCGGTCTCTTTCATTGAACATTGGAGGGGCGAAAGGCAGTTTGAATAGGCATGTGGCAGCAATTGGACCCCGATTTAAGTGAGTAGTTCGGGTTTTTTCCTTGGTGGAAGAAATAATGTTGTAGGGGGGTGGGAGAAAAAAAAATAAACACTAAATGTATAACTTGTCCTTGGCTTCAAGTGGTGAAAATTCCCTTAAAATCCTGGAATGATGTAGAGTCTAAGCTGTGTTATCAAAGTAGAAGTAGCTAACTTTAGCTTGAAAGTCATATTTGGTGCTTCAGAAAACTTCATGGGATAATTTCGTGTAGTGAATTGCCTGCATTGTGGATCCAGTCAATGTATCAGTTGGGGATAATCTTGCTGCATCAATTGTTTTCACATTTTGTGACTTGAAGGCTTCAACTCTCTATGGTTCAGTAGTCACAGCTTTAGGAACACGCTGGTGATAATGAAAACAGTTTGCTATGAGCTCTGAAACAGACACTTTTCAATGAGTTGAATAGAGTTACAGCTGTAGCTGTGGTTTGTAAGGCGTTGCATTGATCACCATTTTCGGAATGCCAACATTTTCATTCTCTATTTTGCTTATTAGGTTGCTGACTTTGGGGTTGTCTTTGCTGCATGCTGATGTGGTTCCAAATGCAACTATTCGAAACGTTTTGAGAGAAAAGATTTATTCAACCGCCTTTGATTATTTCAGGTACTTTTGTATTTGCAACTACTCACTGAAAGTGTGTGTGTGATTTCCTGAACCTTCCATGATACTTGAAAGCATCAGCTGTCTTTCTCTTCTAGTGATTTAACTTCTTCCTTTCCTTTTTCGCCCATTTTAAGAGAAACTTTTATTTTCCTTGTGCTTTTGTGTAGTTCATAAACCATCTCAAAGAGGCTTGGATATTAGTTCCAGTTTTTATGTGTGGTTTATAAAGTAGTACCTTCAGGAATGTTTCTGTTCTTTCTTTCCTTATTTTGGAGTTTATTCAATGCTCAAAACTGTACCCAGATTTATAAGATGTAAAGAATTGCTGTTACAGAGTGTGTGGCTGAAATATAGTTTCACTGTTTTGCAAATACACGCGCACTGAATCTGATGATTTCAACATTTGACACAGGCACAACAGAAAATAATATAATTGGTAAGAATGTCTGAATGTGAGGTCAGTCAGTCATAATACTAAATTTCGAATTAATCCAGGATGCTGACAGACTGCTGCTTAATTTTCAGTTATAACAGGAAGTTTGTACTCTTCAGTTAGACCGAGTAAGGCAACAAGGATAAAATGTAGTGATGTGTAGTCTCATCCTTGTAGATTCTGCTCGGAATAAGAAATATGACTTTATTAGATTTGTGTGGGTTTTGTTTTTTCTAATACATTCGACTTCACATTATTTGTGTGATTTCTTTAAGTTGTCCCTCAAAGTTCCCTACACAAGGGGAAAAGAGGCTTCGTGAGGATATCAGCATATTGATCAAATTTTGGACAGCCATGTTCTCAGACAAGAAGTATCTGACAGCTAGCCAACTTGTGCCTCCTGGTGAGTTCCTTTATGTGCTGCTTCAAAAGCCTGTTGTTTCTTTGATCGGATTCTACATCAGATCTGTGCTGTGTTGTTAGATAATCAAGACACCAGGAGCAACCTGGATATCAACGTTGGATCTCGGCAACAGGCTACACAAGGATGGATAAACACCTACCCTTTGTCCAGTGGCATGTCAACCATATCTAAAAAATCAGGTATCTTTTTGATTGAAACCAGCTCATTGCAGCCAACTTTACAGCATATTTTATATGCAGATACTGCTTAAAGTCAATATTTACCTTTAATATTGGGCTCTTGTTCTTCTAGCAAGGTGTTTAATTACTGGTGGCAAACTTCGGAGAGGGGGCAGAAGAAGTCTCACTGGAAGCAAGCAGCAAAGTTTTGAAATTACCTGTTTTGTTTGATAGAATGTTCAATTCCGTAGTGCAGAAGAAATAAGACTGGAGGTCAAGATGTATTGAAATCCTGTACGGACATTGCTTTGTGCAAAAATGCCCCTAGTGCTTTTCATGGGCAGTAGGGTGACATTAGATTGTGGGCTGTGTTTTTGTACAGTTGTAAACTACGTGCTCCTTCTTTTTAGTAGGCTGTCGTGTTTCTAAAGTGAGTGCAATACTGGCTAAATTGATATCCCTGTAGCCTGTTGTACTCCATATATTCAGAGAACAACTGTACGATGAGTAGCTGCAGTGTTGACTTTCTGAAGTCACTCTGATCTAAATTTACATGTGTCCTATGGTTATTCAGTTCTTATGTGCTAACGTTGCCCAGCGTGGACAGTTTGAAAGCATCATTTAACATAATGAACAAAGGCCACTGAAAACTTTTTTATCCTTTTCTCAAGGAATGTCTAAGAAGACTAACAGAGGTACGCAGCTACACAAGTACTACATGAAGCGAAGAACATTACTGCTCTCGTTGCTGGTGGGTCATCAGAAGAATGGGAAAACTGCATGAATTTCTAAGACGCTGTTGTTGTTGCAGGATACATAAACTAAAATATGAAATTGAGGGTGTTTTTTCTTCTTCCAGAAAACACTTTTTTCCCCCCCCTCCCTGTTTCCCTCAGGCTACTGAGATTGAACGCTTAATCACATGGTACAATCCACTGTCTTCCCCTGAGCTGGAGTTGGATCAAACTGGAGAGAGCAGTGTAGCAAACTGGAGGTCTAAGTATATTAGTCTTAGTGAGAAGCAATGGAAAGATAATGTAAATCTGGCTTGGAGCATTTCTCCTCATCTTGCCGTACAGCTGCCTACCAGGTGAGATATTTCAGGAAACAGAACTGATGTAATTCCTGCTGCCTTAGAAGCTGAGTGAGTACTTACACTGTAAGTACTGATGGCACTTGCTCCTGTTTACAGCCCCCTTGCATACTTTCACAGCTGGTTGAGACCTTTGGAATGAAAAGAACTGGATTACTTAATATACTTATTTGGCTCAAGCTCCAGTGGAGTCCAGCTTCCTTTCCTGCCACCCATTCTTCGCTAATGCTTAGACAGTGTTTTGTTCAGAAGAAATCATGTTTGGTTTTTAATAGCATTTAACCCATTAGCAGGCACAGCATTTAAACAGTGCTAAAAGTATCTTTGAATGGAGTGTTCTAGCTATATATTGGCTTGCACTTTAATAAGTATTACAGGAGAATTAGCATAGTTGACTCCGGAATGGAAAGGAAATTCTTTCCCCTTTACAACAGTGATAGTTTTCGCCAAGTAGAGTTCTGCACACTGGTTTCTGTAGAATCCAGACAGTATATTTCAGCCAAGAATCCAATAGTGGGCTAAAATGCTAGTGGTTTATACAAAAGCATTGGATGAGGACCAGTTGTTCCTGAATCCTCTTTTGACAGCATATTGGTCCTTCAGTGTGCATTATTTCATAGTTGGACTGTTTGTTTATTAAGCATATACTTTTCTGCCTTTTGCTGTCCTCATCTTCACATAAATAGAAGAGGCTGTCAAAATTTTCTAATAATATTGTATTCCTGGTTATACTTAGATTTAAGAACACTGAAGCTATTGGAACAGAAGTGACCCGTCTGGTCCGGTTGGACCCAGGAGCTGTTAGTGATGTTCCTGAAGCAATAAAGGTACTTGTGAATATTTATACTGTTACAGGGCCCCCGTGTGCCTGTTTCATTCAGATACATTGGAAAATACAGTCTTTATTTAACACAGTGTATGTTCTAGTGCTAACCATCGCTCTGTAAGAGAGAATGACAGAACAGCTGTGAAAATAGGGTGCTGAGGCAAGAATCACAGTAATAAGAATAGGTGGCTAGTTAGCTAACGGTACATCTTGCTCCTGCATATATTCTCACCATACACAAAATGTCTCAAAACTCATCACTTGCAGTACAGCCACCGTTTCAGACCACTGGACTGAGTCATGGTGAGTGCTGCTGCTGAAATTATTTCAAGCTTAACCCGTTCTATGTGTCAAGAGGCCAAGCCTCTTGAGATTGAGGAGACTCGTCATGCTCATCTGCAGTGAAGCACTGTAGTCATGTGAGGGACAGTCTTGTCAGAGCTGCATTCTGGATGTCACCTGTAAAATAGATGACAGGAAAACTGAACCTCCTTTGACTCTTATGAAAGGGGTCATCCTTTCTTCTTTCTCCCTATGCTAGAACTCCTGTATCGTGCTTTCAGTAACTTGACTTCACTAACTTCATCTGGTGATCTGGGAGGTGAGGTGATTCCAGTAGTTAGGTTTCCATGGAAGAAAAAAATGCTTTAGATAAAATACCCGTGGTTTTGTAAAATAATATGTACCATGTTTCACTTCCCCTGCTATAGGAAGCTAGATTATAGCATTACCGTCTGATGTGTATTACGCAGACATTATTGGGTGCTATAAACTCCTAACGTGTCTGATCTGCTTTTTCAGTACCTGGTTACCTGGCATACAATTGATGCTGATGCACCTGAGCTCAGCCATGTTCTGTGCTGGGCACCAACAGATCCACCAACTGGCCTTTCCTATTTTTCAAGCATGTATCCACCTCATCCTCTAACAGCTCAGTATGGGGTTAAAGTCCTGCGATCTTTTCCTCCGGTAAGATGAGTTCCAAGAGAGCCTTAACACTCCAAGTAAAGTTATGGCCTTAGTCGTTGTGGCCACAGGCTTCATTTTGATACCATGGAGAGACATGTACGCTAAATGGGCACATCACATTGCAGAATGTGAATAGATTGGGATGAAAAGTTAAAGTTGATTGTCCCACATAATACTGGCTTGTGTACTTGCAACTTTTTTGTTGTAAATCACACTGAGCTGAATTCTTCACACTGAGCTGAATTCTTCACACTGAGCTGAATTCTTCACACTGAGCTGAATTCTTCAGACTGCTCTTCTCAGATTGTTCCTTTTTAATTTTCTCTCAGTGGAAAGGCGTTTCTTCTAAAGCAGCAGAAGGCTGGATTTTTAACACTTGTCAGACTTGTATTAGGACTGTAGAACACATGATTATTAATGATATTTTTGAAGGGAGTAACTGGACAGAAAAATACTTTGATTTGAGGAGGTGGCATATACGTAGTTTAAAATAAAGAGGCAGTGGTACTTCGTTCATCACCTAGCTGAAGGGAGCTTTTCTCTGTGCATGTGACCTGTCTTCCCTTCTGACTACTAAAACAATAACAATAAAACCCCTGCCATGTTCTCTCTTTCAGGATGCCATTTTATTCTACATTCCACAGATTGTTCAGGCACTTCGGTATGACAAGGTGAGGATATGAAACAGCTGCATATGAACAAAACAGATTTTTTTTTTTTTTAAAGCGGCTTTTAGACTTAAAACTGCGAATCAGGCAAAATTTAAGCTTAAACTAATGCTGCTTATGATTGTCCTGTATCTAATACATAGAAGAAAAATTATTGTCTCTAGAAGCTGGCTTGCTTTGGATACACCTCTTCTATGAACAGGTAAACTTGAGAAACCAGAGGCTATGTACTTCATCTGTCAGGAAAGAGATTTCGTTATGGGAAACCCCAGATGAGGACTCTGTCTCAGTAAAGCTTTTGAAGGTCTGCATGAGACAAGCAGTAATGAAATTAAATCACTATCCGTAATCATTTTGCTGTGGAGTTAACCAGAGAAGACATCTAGGGGGTGTCTTGTGCTCCGTCATGTATATGAAATCGGATCTTAGCTTCATCTTGCAGAAGCCAGAAGTAAAGCTTGATGACCAAGTTCAGAGTTCATTAATGTGAGATCGTTGTTATCTGCCCACAAGGTATGTGAACTCTGGTCAGTCCATTATTTTCAGGTGAAGACATCCCCAGCCAGTAGTGCAGGTGACTGTATATAGTTATTCTTTGAGAACTTTGCATAGATAAGTGTCCTCTGCAATGTGGAGCATGAGCATCAGATATCTTGTCTATTAGTATCAGTCAAACATAGAAACATCTACAGACTACAGAAGTGGCTGCAAGTAGACAAAAGAGAATGCAACTTCTGAATGAGTAGGATTCCCTTGTACACTTCAACTTCTTTCGTAAGTTTGTTCTTATTTTCTAGGATTTCTGTGGAACTGTGTCAGCGTGTGCAGTTCTTGCCACTAAAATGTGCAGTCCATATGACACTGTCTAGATTTCTGGTATTACAGGAGCATTTAGTGATGCCAAGCAAGACCAATGTCTCTGTTGCACTGTGCCTTGTACACATACTAGGAGATGCCCTAAGCTCAAAGAGATTTGAAATCCAAATAGAACAGATAGAAAATGGCACAGAGGTGGGAAGAAGCTTGATTAGAATAACAGAATAGGTCAGTAATAAAGCTGAAAACAGTTTAGGTCAATTCACTACTTGTTAAAATACACTGCCATTCTTCAAAGGTCTTTTTAGCAATGTGAATGAGAGTGCAGAGGTCGTCTTTCCATCCATTAAATATTTTTTAGTTTGAAGAATAGCTGTTAGAAGCAGTAATGTAAAGTCTGCTAGAGTTGTAATGATCTTTGATCCTTACTGGACTGTATGTGGTTGCAGATGGGTTACGTTCGAGAATACATCCTGTGGGCAGCTGCCAAATCCCAGCTCTTGGCTCACCAGTTCATCTGGAACATGAAAACTAATATCTACCTGGATGAAGAAGGACACCAAAAAGATCGTGAGTGCTTTAAAATACAATCTAGCTTGACTCCTTTCCTTGTCTCAGTTCAGAATAAATCTCCTTCCTGCTTCTCTCTTGGCAGGAGAAATCCTTTTAGCTAGGAATTTCTCTTTCATTTGTAGAGAGAGGGCCCGTTCCGTAGAAGTGTTCTACCTGACCGAATGCATCAAAAGAGATGTGGCAATGTTTTCATCAATACCTTTTTTTGAATACTATCTGAAGGTGGCTATTTCCATCACCCGTATCATTTAGCCTTCTGAAATAAGCTTCTGACACAAATGCTTCCTTTTTCACATGCAGCCGACATTGGGGAACTTCTGGAGCAGCTAGTAGAGGAGATAACTGGCTCATTATCTGGCCCAGCCAAGGAGTTCTACCAACGGGAATTTGATTTCTTTAATAAAATCACCAATGTTTCAGCCATTATCAAGTAAGTATTGTACTTCAGAAATTGTGCTGTTTTGGGGCTCACTGTTCTGCTAATGACCAGTGTGTCCTGACTAAGAGGCTAAGTTGCTTTTAGGGGTATTGGGATAGTGTTTTCAGGAAAAAAGAATTAATTACTTCTATGGTAAGAAAAGGATTTTTTTCTTAAATGTAACTTCAGAGTTGCAGTAGGATGCAAAGGCTCATTTAAGTTTGACTTTTAGGGATAATTCAGATCTGCCCTGATCTCGGTGCTCGTGCTTTGAGCTAGCAGTCCGTCTGAAACAGCTGTAACTTTTTACTTTGGAAGCAGATGATTCTAAACTTGAACTTTAGTTTTTAATCTGATTTTATCAAATACATTGTGGTTGGTAATAGTGGAATGAGGTTCCATAGAAAAGTGCACTGGTACAGGAATGGAATTGGTAAAGCAATTGGTGCTCTTGTCCTAGTTGAAATCCCATCAGTCTAGTTGTCACCTGCATCATTAATTTGGCTTTTTGGATATGCTGCCAATGTTCTCGGGAACAGTAAGCAGAGCTTGATTCAGGCAGGAAAAACAACACTTCTCTGTTTAGGTCTACCAGACTGACTGTCATTTTTTTTTTTTTGCGTATTATAACTCGTTATCAACATTTTGTGTGGAGTTTAAAAACAAACACACAAACCAAAAAATCTCAAGTATAGGTAAATGGTTCACCTTCTGCTAAAATGCCATGAAATTGTCTTTTCCTCTTCTCAAAAAGATTTCATTGTGCAGTGTAATACAAAGATGATTGTTCCTTTGCATATGTAAGTCTTTCCTTCATTCCTAAATCATGGTTACGGAGAAAGATTTGGTGTCTTAAACATTGGATTGTTGATCTCTTAAAACTGAAAGTCCTGCTCATAGAGAGATTCTCACTGTTGACTGTAAAGACTGCAGTAAGATATGTAATTTAACTTTTATAAAGCTTTGCCAATGGATGGCAGCAGCTCAGCACACAAGCTCTAAGTCTATAAGTGTGGTTTCATTGCATATTTTTAAAACATTCTCTGGTGTATGAAAGTATTTGAAAGTCATATAAAATGTATTTCCTAGAACATACCTCCTTTAAAATGAAGCTTTGCAAACCACCAGTGTAAGGGCATCAGGCTAAAGGACACTTACATCACAGAAACAATCAAATATTAGATGCCTTCTATGTGCATGTGAAGATGTTTTCCCCCAGTAGGATGAGTTAAAAGCGGGGGTTAGGATCTGAATATCTTGATATCTAGAATGAAATCAATCCACTGTTTGTTAGTATGGAGTCATAATTAAGTAACTGATAATTGTGCTTTTCAAGCATTGCATTTTGCACCCAAGCCTTAAAATGAATCCATTTTTTTTGCATCTCCAATGTAAAGACAACATAGAGGAGATGTTGTTTGCTTTGTAGATGGCATAAGTGAATAAATGTATCATCTGTGATGATTTCATTATTTTAAATGTTACATTGCTGCTTCAGTAATGTGGTGTACTGCTTAAAACTAGAGCATAAGTAATACCTTTCAGATGGATGCTGCTATACCAGGTGAGCGTACAATTGCGTGACTGACTTCAATAGATGGTTAACACAAGTGCCTGTTCAAATTGGGTAATTGTCATTAACCATGTTACCAATTATCCAGTTGACACCTGCAATGTGTACCACATTGCATGTGTGAACAAATTAGGCGTGTAATTGCATGGGCATTTTGCTGGCTTGTCCTTTTCCAGTTAGCAATGTTCTTATTCTAGAATAAGTTCCACAAGGGAAAACTATATTGGTATGACTATAGCGGTGCTTACAAAGGTGTAATTATGCTCAAATTTCTGTATAAGGAAGAGCCTTCATATATGTCATTCACATCTCTTATGCTGTTTGGGTTTGTCAACAGCCTGTATGTCAAATCAATGTTAAAACTACAAAGCAAAGACTATAACCTTCATTAAGATAGCAAATGTTCTGGTTAGGTATTGAGCCTGTAAGTTCTCTAGAAGTGGTGCAGTAAGATCTTTGTCCTTACAGGAAGAAACATTTTTAGTGAAGTTTGTATAAATTTGAAACAAATTTGAGGCTAGTACATAGAATAATATATAGCATGCAGATAAATAAACTATCATTCATCTTTCTAGGCCATTCCCTAAAGGAGATGAAAGAAAAAAAGCTTGTTTGAGTGCTCTATCTGAGGTGAAAGTTCAGCCTGGTAAGAAGTGATTTAATCATATAATATAGCGGGCTTTTTGCATTCAACATGAGTACTGTATTTTCTGCACGCAAATCTTGAAATCTCTGCAAGTGGCAGCTCTCAGTTTTGGTGCTGGTGGCTGTTCTTCTGTTACAGTTGGATTG